>JAUNZM010001498.1:0-69405 GCA_033459285.1 Clamator glandarius | reverse complement strand
CAATAGACCTTTCTAGACCCTCCCCGGATCCTTCTAAATGAACGCAGACCCTTCTAGGGCCCAATAGAACCCCTCTAAAAGCTACCAGACCCTTCTAGAGCCTTCCAGGACCCTTCTAAAAGCCCCCAGACCCTTCTAGAGCCTCCAGGAGCCTTCTAAAAGCCCCAGACCCTTCTAGAGCCCCCAGGATCATTCTAAAAGCCCCCAGACCCTTCTAGAGGCCCCTAGGACCCATCTAAAAGCCCCCAGACCCTTCTAGAGGCCCCTAGGACCCTTCTAATAGCTCCCAGACCCTTCTAGACCCTCCGGGATCCTTCGAAAAGACAACAGACCCTTCTAGAGCCCCCCAGGATCATTCTAAAAGCCCCGAGGACCCTTCTAGAGCCCCCCAGTACCCTTCTAAAAGCCCCGAGACCCTTCTAGAGCCCCCCAGGACCCTTCTAAATGCCACCAGACCCTTCAAGAGGCACCCAGGGCCCCTCTTAAGGAACCCCGTCCCTTCTAGAGCACCCAGGACCCTTCTAAAAGTCCCCAGACCCTTCTAGAGCACCCCAGGACCCTTCTAAAAGCCCCCAGACCCTTCTAGAGCCCCCCCGGACCCTTCTAAAAGACACCAGACCCTTCTAGAGGACCCCAGGACCCTTCTGAAAGCCAGCAGAACATTCTAGAGTCACCCAGGACCCTTCTAAAGGCACCCAGACCCTTCTAAAGCACCCCAGGACCCTTATAAAAGCGCCCAGACCCTTCTAGAGACCCCCAGGACCCTTCTGAAAGCCCCCAGAACCTTCTAGAGCCTTCCAGGACCCTTCTAAAAGCACCCAGACCTTTCTAGAGCCTCCCAGGACCCTTCTAAAAGCCCCCAGACCCTTCTAGAGGCCCAGGACCATTCTAAAAGCACCCAGACCCTTCTAGAGCCCCCCTGTACCCTTCTAAAAGCACCCAGACCCATCTAGAGTCCCCCAGGACCCTTCTGAAAGCACCCAGACCCTTCTACAGACCCCCAGGACCATATAAAAGCCCCCAGACTCTTCTAGAGCCCCCCAAGACCCTTCTAAAAGCCCCTAGACCCTTCTAGAGCCACCCAGGACCCTTCTAAAAGCCCCCAGACCCTTCTAGAGGCCCCCAGGGCCCTTCTTAAGGAACCCCGTCCCTTCTAGAGCACCCCAGGACCCTTCTAAAAGTCCCCAGACCCTTCTAGAGCACCCCAGGGCCCTTCTAAAAGCACCCAGACCCTTCTAGAGCCCCCCCCGGACCCTTCTAAAAGCCCCCAGACCCTTCTAGACAACCCCAGGACCCTTATGAAAGCCAGCAGAACATTCTAGAGCCCCAAAGGACCCTTCTAAAGGCACCCAGACCCTTCTAGAGCCCCACAGAACCCTTCTAAAAGCCCCCAGACCCTTCTACAGACCCCCAGGACCATATAAAAGCCCCCAGACTCTTCTAGAGCCCCCCAAGACCCTTCTAAAAGCCCCTAGACCCTTCTAGAGCCACCCAGGACCCTTCTAAAAGCCCCCAGACCCTTCTAGAGGCCCCCAGGGCCCTTCTTAAGGAACCCCGTCCCTTCTAGAGCACCCCAGGACCCTTCTAAAAGTCCCCAGACCCTTCTAGAGCACCCCAGGGCCCTTCTAAAAGCACCCAGACCCTTCTAGAGCCCCCCCCGGACCCTTCTAAAAGCCCCCAGACCCTTCTAGACAACCCCAGGACCCTTATGAAAGCCAGCAGAACATTCTAGAGCCCCAAAGGACCCTTCTAAAGGCACCCAGACCCTTCTAGAGCCCCACAGAACCCTTCTAAAAGCCCCCAGACCCTTCTAGAGACCCCCAGGACCCTTCTGAAAGCACCCAGAACCTTCTAGAGCCCCCCAGGACCCTTCTAAAAGCCCCCAGACCCTTCTAGAGCATCCGAGGACCCTTCTAAAAGAACCCAGACCCTTCTAGAGCATCCCAGGACCCTTCTAAAAGCCCCCAGACCCTTCTAGAGACCCCCAGGACCCTTCTAAAAGCCCCCAGAACCCTCTAGAGCCACCCAGTACCCTTCTAAAAGCCCCCAGACCCTTCTAGATTCTCCCAGAACCCTTCTAAAAGAACCCAGACTCTTCTAGAGCCTCCCAGGACCATTCTAAAGGCCCTCAGACCTTTCTAGACCCTCTCCGGATTATTCTAAAAGCACCCAGACCCTTCTAGAGGCCCCCAGGACCCTTCTAAAAGCCCCCAGACCATTCTAGAGCCCCCCAGGACCCTTCTAAAGGCCCCCAGACCCTTCTAGACCCTCCCCTGATCATTCTAAAAGCCCCCAGACCCTTCTAGATCCTCCCAGGGCCCTCCTAAAAGACAATAGACCTTTCTAGACCCTCCCCGGATCCTTCTAAATGAACGCAGACCCTTCTAGGGCCCAATAGAACCCCTCTAAAAGCTACCAGACCCTTCTAGAGCCTTCCAGGACCCTTCTAAAAGCCCCCAGACCCTTCTAGAGCCTCCCAGGAGCCTTCTAAAAGCCCCCAGACCCTTCTAGAGCCCCCCAGGATCATTCTAAAAGCCCCCAGACCCTTCTAGAGGCCCCTAGGACCCATCTAAAAGCCCCCAGACCCTTCTAGAGGCCCCTAGGACCCTTCTAATAGCTCCCAGACCCTTCTAGACCCTCCCGGGATCCTTCGAAAAGACAACAGACCCTTCTAGAGCCCCCCAGGATCATTCTAAAAGCCCCGAGACCCTTCTAGAGCCCCCCAGTACCCTTCTAAAAGCCCCGAGACCCTTCTAGAGCCCCCCAGGACCCTTCTAAATGCCACCAGACCCTTCAAGAGGCACCCAGGGCCCCTCTTAAGGAACCCCGTCCCTTCTAGAGCACCCCAGGACCCTTCTAAAAGTCCCCAGACCCTTCTAGAGCACCCCAGGACCCTTCTAAAAGCCCCCAGACCCTTCTAGAGCCCCCCCGGACCCTTCTAAAAGACACCAGACCCTTCTAGAGGACCCCAGGACCCTTCTGAAAGCCAGCAGAACATTCTAGAGTCACCCAGGACCCTTCTAAAGGCACCCAGACCCTTCTAAAGCACCCCAGGACCCTTATAAAAGCGCCCAGACCCTTCTAGAGACCCCCAGGACCCTTCTGAAAGCCCCCAGAACCTTCTAGAGCCTTCCAGGACCCTTCTAAAAGCACCCAGACCTTTCTAGAGCCTCCCAGGACCCTTCTAAAAGCCCCCAGACCCTTCTAGAGGCCCAGGACCATTCTAAAAGCACCCAGACCCTTCTAGAGCCCCCCTGTACCCTTCTAAAAGCACCCAGACCCATCTAGAGTCCCCCAGGACCCTTCTGAAAGCACCCAGACCCTTCTACAGACCCCCAGGACCATATAAAAGCCCCCAGACTCTTCTAGAGCCCCCCAAGACCCTTCTAAAAGCCCCTAGACCCTTCTAGAGCCACCCAGGACCCTTCTAAAAGCCCCCAGACCCTTCTAGAGGCCCCCAGGGCCCTTCTTAAGGAACCCCGTCCCTTCTAGAGCACCCCAGGACCCTTCTAAAAGTCCCCAGACCCTTCTAGAGCACCCCAGGGCCCTTCTAAAAGCACCCAGACCCTTCTAGAGCCCCCCCCGGACCCTTCTAAAAGCCCCCAGACCCTTCTAGACAACCCCAGGACCCTTATGAAAGCCAGCAGAACATTCTAGAGCCCCAAAGGACCCTTCTAAAGGCACCCAGACCCTTCTAGAGCCCCACAGAACCCTTCTAAAAGCCCCCAGACCCTTCTAGAGACCCCCAGGACCCTTCTGAAAGCACCCAGAACCTTCTAGAGCCCCCCAGGACCCTTCTAAAAGCCCCCAGACCCTTCTAGAGCATCCGAGGACCCTTCTAAAAGAACCCAGACCCTTCTAGAGCATCCCAGGACCCTTCTAAAAGCCCCCAGACCCTTCTAGAGACCCCCAGGACCCTTCTAAAAGCCCCCAGAACCCTCTAGAGCCACCCAGTACCCTTCTAAAAGCCCCCAGACCCTTCTAGATTCTCCCAGAACCCTTCTAAAAGAACCCAGACTCTTCTAGAGCCTCCCAGGACCATTCTAAAGGCCCTCAGACCTTTCTAGACCCTCTCCGGATTATTCTAAAAGCACCCAGACCCTTCTAGAGGCCCCCAGGACCCTTCTAAAAGCCCCCAGACCATTCTAGAGCCCCCCAGGACCCTTCTAAAGGCCCCCAGACCCTTCTAGACCCTCCCCTGATCATTCTAAAAGCCCCCAGACCCTTCTAGATCCTCCCAGGGCCCTCCTAAAAGACAATAGACCTTTCTAGACCCTCCCCGGATCCTTCTAAATGAACGCAGACCCTTCTAGGGCCCAATAGAACCCCTCTAAAAGCTACCAGACCCTTCTAGAGCCTTCCAGGACCCTTCTAAAAGCCCCCAGACCCTTCTAGAACCCCCCCCGGACCACTCTAATAGATCCCAGACCCTTCTAGAGGACCCCAGGATACTTCTAAATGCACCCAGACCCTTCTAGAGAACCCCGGGACCCTTCTAAAAGCCCCCAGACCCTTCTAGAGCCCCCCAGGACCCTTCTAAAAGCCCCCAGAACCTTCTAGATCCTCCCCGGATCATTCTAAAAGCCCCCAGACCCTTCTAGAGCCCCCCAGGACTCTTCTAAAAGCACTCAGACCCTTCTAGAGGCCCCCAGGACCCTTCTAAAAGCACCAAGACCCTTCAAGAGCCTCCCAGGACCCTTCTAAAAGCCCCCAGACCCTTCTAGACCCCCCCAGGACCCTTCTAAAAGCCCCCAGACCCTTCTAGAGCCCCCCAGGACCCTTCTGAAAGGTCGCAGACACTTCTAGACACACCCCGGAACCTTCTAAAAGACCCCAGACATTTCTAGAGACCCCCAGGGGCATTCTAAAAGCCCCCAGACCCTTCTAGAGCACCCCAGGACCCTTCTAAAAGCACCCAGACCCTTCTAGAGCCCCCCAGGCCCCCTCTAAAGGCACCCCGTCCCTTCTAGAGCCGCCCAGGACCCTTCTAAAAGTACCCAGACCCTTCTAGAGCACCCCAGGACCCTTCTAAAAGCCCCCAGACCCTTCTAGAGCCCCCCAGGACCATTCTAAAAGCCTCCAGACCCTTCTAGATGCCCCCTGGACCTTTCTGAAAGCACCCAGAACCTTCTAGATCCCCCCAGGACCATTCTAAAAGCACCGAGACCCTTCTAGAGCATCCCAGGACCCTTCTAAAAGCCCCCAGACCCTTCTAGAGCCTCCCAGGACCCTTCTAAAAGCCCCCAGACTCTTCTAGAGACCCCCAGGATCCTTCTAAAAGACCCCAGACCCTTCTAGAACCACCCAGGACCATTCTAAAAGCCCCCAGACCCTTCTAGACACTCCCCGGATCCTTCTAAAAGACCCCAGACCCTTCTAGAGCCCCCTAGGATCCTTCAAAAAGCACCCAGACCCTTCTAGACCGTCCCCGGATCATTCTATAAGCCCCCAGACCCTTCTAGAGCCACCCAGGACCCTTCTAAAAGATCCCTGACCCTTCTAGAGCCCCCTAGGACCCATCTAAAAGCCCCCAGACCCTTCTAGAGGCCCCCAGGACCCTTCTAAAAGCCCCCAGACCCTTCTAGACCCTCCCCGGATCCTTTTATAAGACCCCAGACCCTTCTAGATCCTCCCAGGACCATTCTAAAGCCCCCAGACCCTTCTAGATCCTCCCAGGACCCTTCTAAAAGGCCCCAGACCCTTCTAGAGCACCCCAGGACCCTTCTAAAAGCCCCCAGACCCTTCTAGAGACGCCCAGGATTTTTCTACAAGCCCCCAGACCCTTCTAGAGCCGCCAAGGACCCTTCTAAAAGAACCCAGACCCTTCTAGAGCCCACCAGGACCCTTCTACAAGTCCCCAGACCCTTCTAGAACCACCCAGGACCCTTCTAAAAGCCCCCAGACCCTTCTAGCTGCCCCCAGGACCCTTCTACAAGCCCCCAGACCCTTCTAGAGCCCCCCAGGACCCTTCTAAAAGCTCCCAGACCCTTCTAGAGGCCCCCAGGACCCTTCTAAAAGACCCCTGACCCTTCTAGAGCACCCCAGGACCCTTCTACAAGCCCCCAGACCCTTCTAGAGCCACCCAGGACTCTTCTAAAAGCCCCCATAACCTTCTAGAAGCTCCCAGGACGCGTCTAAAAGCCTCTAGACCCTTCTAGAGCCCCCCAGGACCTTTCTAAAAGCACCCAGACCCATCTAGAGCCTCCCAGGACACTTCTAAAAGCACCCAGACCCTTCAAGAGACCCCCAGGACCCTTCTAAAATCCCCCAGACCCTTCTAGACCCTCCCCGGATCCTTCTAAAAGCCCCCAGACCCTTCTAGAGCCCCCTAGGATCCTTCAAAAAGCACCCAGACCCTTCTAGACCGTCCCTGGATCATTCTAAAAGCCCCCAGACCATTCTAGAGCCCCCCAGGACCCTTCTAAAAGCCCCCTGACCCTTCTAGAGCCCCCAGGACCCTTCTAAAAGCTCCCAGACCCTTCTAGAGGCCCCCAGGACCCTTCTAATAGCACCCAGACCCTTCTAGAGCCCCCCCGGACCCTTCTAAAAGCCCCTAGACCCTTCTAGAGCCCCCCAGGACCCTTCTAAAAGCCCCCAGACACTTCTAGAGGCCCCCAGGGCCCTTCTTAAGGCACCCCGTCCTTTCTAGAGCACCCCAGGACCCTTCTAATAGTACCCAGACCCTTCTAGAGCACCCCAGGACCCTTCTAAAAGCCCCCAGACCTTTCTAGAGCACCCCAGGACCCTTCTAAAAGCCCCCAGACCCTTCTAGAGTACCACAGGACCCTTCTGAAAGCCTCCAGACCCTTCTAGAGCCCCCCCCGAACCCCTCTAATAGATCCCAGACCCTTCTAGAGGCCCCCAGGACCCTTCTAAAAGCCTGCAAACCCTTCTAGAGCCCCCCCGAACCCCTCTAATAGATCCCAGACCCTTCTAGAGGCCCCCAGGACCCTTCTATAAGTCCCCAGACCCTTCTAGAGAACCCCAGTACCATTCTAAAAGCCCCCAGACTCTTCTAGAGCCTCCCAGGAGCCCTCTAAAAGTCCCCAGACCCTTCTAGAACCCCCCCGGACCACTCTAATAGATCCCAGACCCTTCTAGAGGCCTCCAGGATAATTCTAAATGCCCCCAGACCCTTCTAGAGAACCCCGGGACCCTTCTAAAAGCACCCAGACCCTTCTAGAGCCCCACCGGACCCTTCTAAAAGCCCCCAGAACTTTCTAGATCCTCCCCGGATCATTCTAAAAGCCCCCAGACCCTTCTAGAGCCCCCCAGGACCCTTCTAAAAGCACTCAGACCCTTCTAGAGGCCCCCAGGACCCTTCTAAAAGAACCCAGACCCTTCAAGAGCCTCCCAGGACCATTCTAAAAGCCCCCAGACCCTTCTAGACCCCCCCAGGACCCTTCTAAAAGACCCCAGACCCTTCTAGAGCCCCCCAGGACCCTTCTGAAAGGCCGCAGACACTTCTAGACACTCCCCGGAACCTTCTAAAAGACCCAAGACATTTCTAGAGACCGCCAGGGGCATTCTAAAAGCCCCCAGACCCTTCTAGAGCACCCCAGGACCCTTCTAAAATCCCCCAGACTATTCTAGAGCCCCCCAGGCCCCCTCTAAAGGCACCCCGTCCCTTCTAGACCCCCCCAAGACCCTTTTAAAAGTCCCCAGACCGTTCTAGAGCAACCCAGGACCCTTCTAAAAGCACCCAGACCCTTCTAGAGCCCCCCAGGATCATTCTAAAAGCCTCCAGACCCTTCTAGAGCATCCCAGGACCTTTCTGAAAGCCCCCAGAACCTTCTAGATCCCCCCAGGACCATTCTAAAAGCACCCAGACCCTTCTAGAGCATCCCAGGACCCTTCTAAAAGCCCCCAGACCCTTCTAGAGCCTCCCAGGACCCTTCTAAAAGACCCCAGACTCTTCTAGAGACCCCCAGGACCCTTCTAAAGGCCCCCAGACCCTTCTAGAGCCACCCAGGACTCTTCTAAAAGCCCCCATAACCTTCTAGAAGCTCCCAGGACGCGTCTAAAAGCCTCTAGACCCTTCTAGAGCCCCCCAGGACCTTTCTAAAAGCACCCAGACCCTTCTAGAGCCTCCCAGGACACTTCTAAAAGCACCCAGACCCTTCAAGAGACCCCCAGGACCCTTCTAAAATCCCCCAGACCCTTCTAGACCCTCCCCGGATCCTTCTAAAAGCCCCCAGACCCTTCTAGAGCCCCCTAGGATCCTTCAAAAAGCACCCAGACCCTTCTAGACCGTCCCTGGATCATTCTAAAAGCCCCCAGACCATTCTAGAGCCCCCCAGGACCCTTCTAAAAGCCCCCTGACCCTTCTAGAGCCCCCTAGGACCCATCAAAAAGCACCCAGACCCTTCTAGACCCTCCCCGGATCCTTCACAAGCCCCCAGACCATTCTAGAGCCCCCCAGGACCCTTCTAAAAGCTCCCAGACCCTTCTAGAGCCCCCCAGGACCCTTCTAAAAGCCCCCAGACACTTCTAGAGGCCCCCAGGGCCCTTCTTAAGGCACCCCGTCCTTTCTAGAGCACCCCAGGACCCTTCTAATAGTACCCAGACCCTTCTAGAGCACCCCAGGACCCTTCTAATAGTCCCCAGACCCTTCTAGAGCACCCCAGGACCCTTCTAAAAGCCCCCAGACCCTTCTAGAGGAACCCAGGACCCTTCTGAAAGCCTCCAGACCCTTCTAGAGCCCCCCCGAACCCCTCTAATAGATCCCAGACCCTTCTAGAGGCCCCCAGGACCCTTCTAAAAGCCTGCAAACCCTTCTAGAGCCCCCCCCGAACCCCTCTAATAGATCCCAGACCCTTCTAGAGGCCCCCAGGACCCTTCTATAAGTCCCCAGACCCTTCTAGAGAACCCCAGTACCATTCTAAAAGCCCCCAGACTCTTCTAGAGCCTCCCAGGAGCCCTCTAAAAGTCCCCAGACCCTTCTAGAACCCCCCCGGACCACTCTAATAGATCCCAGACCCTTCTAGAGGCCTCCAGGATAATTCTAAATGCCCCCAGACCCTTCTAGAGAACCCCGGGACCCTTCTAAAAGCCCCCAGACCCTTCTAGAGCCCCCCAGGACCCTTCTAAAAGCCCCCAGAACCTTCTAGATCCTCCCCGGATCATTCTAAAAGCCCCCAGACCCTTCTAGAGCCCCCCAGGACCCTTCTAAAAGCACTCAGACCCTTCTAGAGGCCCCCAGGACCCTTCTAAAAGAACCCAGACCCTTCAAGAGCCTCCCAGGACCATTCTAAAATCCCCCAGACCCTTCTAGACCCCCCCAGGACCCTTCTAAAAGCCCCCAGACCCTTCTAGAGCCCCCCAGGACCCTTCTGAAAGGCCGCAGACACTTCTAGACACTCCCCGGAACCTTCTAAAAGACCCCAGACCCTTCTAGAGCCCCCCAGGATCATTCTAAAAGCCTCCAGACCCTTCTAGAGCATCCCAGGACCTTTCTGAAAGCCCCCAGAACCTTCTAGATCCCCCCAGGACCATTCTAAAAGCACCCAGACCCTTCTAGAGCATCCCAGGACCCTTCTAAAAGCCCCCAGACCCTTCTAGAGCCTCCCAAGACCCTTCTAAAAGACCCCAGACTCTTCTAGAGACCCCCAGGACCCTTCTAAAGGCCCCCAGACCCTTCTAGAGCCACCCAGGACTCTTCTAAAAGCCCCCATAACCTTCTAGAAGCTCCCAGGACGCGTCTAAAAGCCTCTAGACCCTTCTAGAGCCCCCCAGGACCTTTCTAAAAGCACCCAGACCCTTCTAGAGCCTCCCAGGACACTTCTAAAAGCACCCAGACCCTTCAAGAGACCCCCAGGACCCTTCTAAAATCCCCCAGACCCTTCTAGACCCTCCCCGGATCCTTCTAAAAGCCCCCAGACGGTTCTAGAGCCCCCTAGGATCCTTCAAAAAGCACCCAGACCCTTCTAGACCGTCCCTGGATCATTCTAAAGCCCCCAGACCATTCTATAGCCCCCCAGGACCCTTCTAAAAGCCCCCTGACCCTTCTAGAGCCCCCTAGGACCCATCAAAAAGCACCCAGACCCTTCTAGACCCTCCCCGGATCCTTCACAAGCCCCCAGACCATTCTAGAGCCCCCCAGGACCCTTCTAAAAGCTCCCAGACCCTTCTAGAGCCCCCCAGGACCCTTCTAAAAGCCCCCAGACACTTCTAGAGGCCCCCAGGGCCCTTCTTAAGGCACCCCGTCCTTTCTAGAGCACCCCAGGACCCTTCTAATAGTACCCAGACCCTTCTAGAGCACCCCAGGACCCTTCTAATAGTCCCCAGACCCTTCTAGAGCACCCCAGGACCCTTCTAAAAGCCCCCAGACCCTTCTAGAGGAACCCAGGACCCTTCTGAAAGCCTCCAGACCCTTCTAGAGCCCCCCCGAACCCCTCTAATAGATCCCAGACCCTTCTAGAGGCCCCCAGGACCCTTCTAAAAGCCTGCAAACCCTTCTAGAGCCCCCCCCGAACCCCTCTAATAGATCCCAGACCCTTCTAGAGGCCCCCAGGACCCTTCTATAAGTCCCCAGACCCTTCTAGAGAACCCCAGTACCATTCTAAAAGCCCCCAGACTCTTCTAGAGCCTCCCAGGAGCCCTCTAAAAGTCCCCAGACCCTTCTAGAACCCCCCCGGACCACTCTAATAGATCCCAGACCCTTCTAGAGGCCTCCAGGATAATTCTAAATGCCCCCAGACCCTTCTAGAGAACCCCGGGACCCTTCTAAAAGCCCCCAGACCCTTCTAGAGCCCCCCAGGACCCTTCTAAAAGCCCCCAGAACCTTCTAGATCCTCCCCGGATCATTCTAAAAGCCCCCAGACCCTTCTAGAGCCCCCCAGGACCCTTCTAAAAGCACTCAGACCCTTCTAGAGGCCCCCAGGACCCTTCTAAAAGAACCCAGACCCTTCAAGAGCCTCCCAGGACCATTCTAAAAGCCCCCAGACCCTTCTAGACCCCCCCAGGACCCTTCTAAAAGCCCCCAGACCCTTCTAGAGCCCCCCAGGACCCTTCTGAAAGGCCGCAGACACTTCTAGACACTCCCCGGAACCTTCTAAAAGACCCCAGACATTTCTAGAGACCCCCAGGGGCATTCTAAAAGCCCCCAGACCCTTCTAGAGCAACCCAGGACCCTTCTAAAATCCCCCAGACCCTTCTAGAGCCCACCAGGCCCCCTCTTAAGGCACCCCGTCCCTTCTAGACCCACCCAGGACCCTTCTAAAAGTCCCCAGACCGTTCTAGAGCAACCCAGGACCCTTCTAAAAGCCCCCAGACCCTTCTAGAGCCCCCCAGGATCATTCTAAAAGCCTCCAGACCCTTCTAGAGCATCCCAGGACCTTTCTGAAAGCCCCCAGAACCTTCTAGATCCCCCCAGGACCATTCTAAAAGCACCCAGACCCTTCTAGAGCATCCCAGGACCCTTCTAAAAGCCCCCAGACCCTTCTAGAGCCCCCCAGGACCCTTCTGAAAGGCCGCAGACACTTCTAGACACTCCCCGGAACCTTCTAAAAGACCCCAGACATTTCTAGAGACCCCTAGGGGCATTCTAAAAGCCCCCAGACCCTTCTAGAGCAACCCAGGACCCTTCTAAAATCCCCCAGACCCTTCTAGAGCCCACCAGGCCCCCTCTTAAGGCACCCCGTCCCTTCTAGACCCACCCAGGACCCTTCTAAAAGTCCCCAGACCGTTCTAGAGCAACCCAGGACCCTTCTAAAAGCCCCCAGACCCTTCTAGAGCCCCCCAGGATCATTCTAAAAGCCTCCAGACCCTTCTAGAGCATCCCAGGACCTTTCTGAAAGCCCCCAGAACCTTCTAGATCCCCCCAGGACCATTCTAAAAGCACCCAGACCCTTCTAGAGCATCCCAGGACCCTTCTAAAAGCCCCCAGACCCTTCTAGAGCCTCCCAGGACCCTTCTAAAAGCCCCGAGACTCTTCTAGAGACCCCCAGGACCCTTCTAAAGGCCCCCAGACCCTTCTAGACCCACCCAGGACCCTTCTAAAAGCCCCCAGACCCTTCTAGAGCCTCCCAGGACCCTTCTAAAAGACCCCAGACCATTCTAGAGCATCCCAGGACCCTTCTAAAAGACCCCAGACCCTTCTAGAGCCTACCAGTACCTTTCTACAAGCCCCCAGACCCTTCTAGAGCCCTCAAGGACCCTTCTAAAAGCCCCCAGACCCTTCTAGAGGCCCCCAGGACCCTTCTAAAAGCACCCAGACCCTTCTAGAGCCCCCCAGGACCCTTCTACAAGCCCCCAGACCCTTCTAGAGCCCCCCAGGATCATTCTAAAAGCCCCCAGACCCTTCTAGCGGCCCCCAGGACCCTTCTATAAGCCCCCAGACCCTTCTAGAGCACCCCAGGACCCTTCTAAAAGCCCCCAGACCCTTCTAGAGGCCCCCAGACCCTTCTAAAAGCCACCAGACCCTTCTAGAGCCCCCCAGGACCCTTCTACAAGACCGCAGACCCTTCTAGATCCACTCAGGACCCTTCTAAAAGCCCCCATACCCTTCTAGAGGCCCCCAGGACCCTTCTACAAGCCCCCAGACCCTTCTAGAGCCACCCAGGACCCTTCTAAAAGGCCCCAGACCCTTCTAGCGGACCCCAGGACCCTTCTATAAGCCCCCAGACCCTTCTAGAGCCTCCCAGGACCCTTCTAAAAGCCCCCAGACCCTTCTAGAGGCCCCCAGACCCTTCTAAAAGCCACCAGACCCTTCTAGAGCCCCCCAGGACCCTTCTACAATACCGCAGACCCTTCTAGATCCACCCAGGACCCTTCTAAAAGCCCCCATACCATTCTAGAGGCCCCCAGGACTCGTCTAAAAGACTCCAGACCCTTCTAGAGGCTCCCCGGACCCTTATAAAAGCACCCAGACCCTTCTACAGCCTCCCAGGACCCTTCTAAAAGCAACCAGACCCTTCTAGAGACCCCCAGGACCCTTCTAAAAGCCCCCAGACCCTTCTAGACACTCCCCGGATCCTTCTAAAAGACCCCAGACCCTTCTAGAGCCCCCTAGGATCCTTCAAAAAGCACCCAGACCCTTCTAGACCGTCCCCGGATCATTCTAAAAGCCCCCAGACCCTTCTAGAGCCACCCAGGACCCTTCTAAAAGATCCCTGACCTTTCTAGAGCCCCCTAGGACCCATCTAAAAGCCCCCAGACCCTTCTAGAGGCCCCCAGGACCCTTCTAAAAGCCCCCAGACCCTTCTAGACCCTCCCCGGATCCTTTTAAAAGACCCCAGACCCTTCTAGATCCTCCCAGGACCATTCTAAAGCCCCCAGACCCTTCTAGATCCTCCCAGGACCCTTCTAAAAGGCCCCAGACCCTTCTAGAGCACCCCAGGACCCTTCTAAAAGCCCCCAGACCCTTCTAGAGACGCCCAGGATTTTTCTACAAGCCCCCAGACCCTTCTAGAGCCGCCAAGGACCCTTCTAAAAGAACCCAGACCCTTCTAGAGCCCACCAGGACCCTTCTACAAGTCCCCAGACCATTCTAGAGCCCCCCAGGACCCTTCTAAAAGCCCCCAGACCCTTCTAGCTGCCCCCAGGACCCTTATACAAGCCCCCAGACCCTTCTAGAGCCCCCCAGGACCCTTCTAAAAGCCCCCAGACCCTTCTAGAGGCCCCCAGGACCCTTCTAAAAGACCCCTGACCCTTCTAGAGCACCCCAGGACCCTTCTACAAGCCCCCAGACCCTTCTAGAGCCACCCAGGACTCTTCTAAAAGCCCCCATAACCTTCTAGAAGCTCCCAGGACGCGTCTAAAAGCCTCTAGACCCTTCTAGAGCCCCCCAGGACCTTTCTAAAAGCACCCAGACCCATCTAGAGCCTCCCAGGACACTTCTAAAAGCACCCAGACCCTTCAAGAGACCCCCAGGACCCTTCTAAAATCCCCCAGACCCTTCTAGACCCTCCCCGGATCCTTCTAAAAGCCCCCAGACCCTTCTAGAGCCCCCTAGGATCCTTCAAAAAGCACCCAGACCCTTCTAGACCGTCCCTGGATCATTCTAAAAGCCCCCAGACCATTCTAGAGCCCCCCAGGACCCTTCTAAAAGCCCCCTGACCCTTCTAGAGCCCCCTAGGACCCATCTAAAAGCACCCAGACCCTTCTAGAGGCGCCCAGGACCCTTCTAAAAGCACCCAGACCCTTCTAGACCCTCCCCGGATCCTTCACAAGCCCCCAGACCCTTCTAGAGCCCCCCAGGACCCTTCTAAAAGCTCCCAGACCCTTCTAGAGGCCCCCAGGACCCTTCTAATAGCACCCAGACCCTTCTAGAGCCCCCCCGGACCCTTCTAAAAGCCCCTAGACCCTTCTAGAGCCCCCCAGGACCCTTCTAAAAGCCCCCAGACACTTCTAGAGGCCCCCAGGGCCCTTCTTAAGGCACCCCGTCCTTTCTAGAGCACCCCAGGACCCTTCTAATAGTACCCAGACCCTTCTAGAGCACCCCAGGACCCTTCTAAAAGCCCCCAGACCCTTCTAGAGCACCCCAGGACCTTTAGAAAAGCCCCCAGACCCTTCTAGAGTACCACAGGACCCTTCTGAAAGCCTCCAGACCCTTCTAGAGCCCCCCCGAACCCCTCTAATAGATCCCAGACCCTTCTAGAGGCCCCCAGGACCCTTCTAAAAGCCTGCAAACCCTTCTAGAGCCCCCCCGAACCCCTCTAATAGATCCCAGACCCTTCTAGAGGCCCCCAGGACCCTTCTATAAGTCCCCAGACCCTTCTAGAGAACCCCAGTACCATTCTAAAAGCCCCCAGACTCTTCTAGAGCCTCCCAGGAGCCCTCTAAAAGTCCCCAGACCCTTCTAGAACCCCCCCGGACCACTCTAATAGATCCCAGACCCTTCTAGAGGCCTCCAGGATAATTCTAAATGCCCCCAGACCCTTCTAGAGAACCCCGGGACCCTTCTAAAAGCACCCAGACCCTTCTAGAGCCCCACCGGACCCTTCTAAAAGCCCCCAGAACTTTCTAGATCCTCCCCGGATCATTCTAAAAGCCCCCAGACCCTTCTAGAGCCCCCCAGGACCCTTCTAAAAGCACTCAGACCCTTCTAGAGGCCCCCAGGACCCTTCTAAAAGAACCCAGACCCTTCAAGAGCCTCCCAGGACCATTCTAAAAGCCCCCAGACCCTTCTAGACCCCCCCAGGACCCTTCTAAAAGCCCCCAGACCCTTCTAGAGCCCCCCAGGACCCTTCTGAAAGGCCGCAGACACTTCTAGACACTCCCCGGAACCTTCTAAAAGACCCCAGACATTTCTAGAGACCGCCAGGGGCATTCTAAAAGCCCCCAGACCCTTCTAGAGCACCCCAGGACCCTTCTAAAATCCCCCAGACTATTCTAGAGCCCCCCAGGCCCCCTCTAAAGGCACCCCGTCCCTTCTAGACCCCCCCAAGACCCTTCTAAAAGTCCCCAGACCGTTCTAGAGCAACCCAGGACCCTTCTAAAAGCACCCAGACCCTTCTAGAGCCCCCCAGGATCATTCTAAAAGCCTCCAGACCCTTCTAGAGCATCCCAGGACCTTTCTGAAAGCCCCCAGAACCTTCTAGATCCCCCCAGGACCATTCTAAAAGCACCCAGACCCTTCTAGAGCATCCCAGGACCCTTCTAAAAGCCCCCAGACCCTTCTAGAGCCTCCCAGGACCCTTCTAAAAGCCCCCAGACTCTTCTAGAGACCCCCAGGACCCTTCTAAAGGCCCCCAGACCCTTCTAGAGCCACCCAGGACTCTTCTAAAAGCCCCCATAACCTTCTAGAAGCTCCCAGGACGCGTCTAAAAGCCTCTAGACCCTTCTAGAGCCCCCCAGGACCTTTCTAAAAGCACCCAGACCCTTCTAGAGCCTCCCAGGACACTTCTAAAAGCACCCAGACCCTTCAAGAGACCCCCAGGACCCTTCTAAAATCCCCCAGACCCTTCTAGACCCTCCCCGGATCCTTCTAAAAGCCCCCAGACCCTTCTAGAGCCCCCTAGGATCCTTCAAAAAGCACCCAGACCCTTCTAGACCGTCCCTGGATCATTCTAAAAGCCCCCAGACCATTCTAGAGCCCCCCAGGACCCTTCTAAAAGCCCCCTGACCCTTCTAGAGCCCCCTAGGACCCATCAAAAAGCACCCAGACCCTTCTAGACCCTCCCCGGATCCTTCACAAGCCCCCAGACCCTTCTAGAGCCCCCCAGGACCCTTCTAAAAGCTCCCAGACCCTTCTAGAGCCCCCCAGGACCCTTCTAAAAGCCCCCAGACACTTCTAGAGGCCCCCAGGGCCCTTCTTAAGGCACCCCGTCCTTTCTAGAGCACCCCAGGACCCTTCTAATAGTACCCAGACCCTTCTAGAGCACCCCAGGACCCTTCTAATAGTCCCCAGACCCTTCTAGAGCACCCCAGGACCCTTCTAAAAGCCCCCAGACCCTTCTAGAGGAACCCAGGACCCTTCTGAAAGCCTCCAGACCCTTCTAGAGCCCCCCCGAACCCCTCTAATTGATCCCAGACCCTTCTAGAGGCCCCCAGGACCCTTCTAAAAGCCTGCAAACCCTTCTAGAGCCCCCCCCGAACCCCTCTAATAGATCCCAGACCCTTCTAGAGGCCCCCAGGACCCTTCTATAAGTCCCCAGACCCTTCTAGAGAACCCCAGTACCATTCTAAAAGCCCCCAGACTCTTCTAGAGCCTCCCAGGAGCCCTCTAAAAGACCCCAGACCCTTCTAGAACCCCCCCGGACCACTCTAATAGATCCCAGACCCTTCTAGAGGCCTCCAGGATAATTCTAAATGCCCCCAGACCCTTCTAGAGAACCCCGGGACCCTTCTAAAAGCCCCCAGACCCTTCTAGAGCCCCACAGGACCCTTCTAAAAGCCCCCAGAACCTTCTAGATCCTCCCCGGATCATTCTAAAAGCCCCCAGACCCTTCTAGAGCCCCCCAGGACCCTTCTAAAAGCACTCAGACCCTTCTAGAGGCCCCCAGGACCCTTCTAAAAGAACCCAGACCCTTCAAGAGCCTCCCAGGACCATTCTAAAAGCCCCCAGACCCTTCTAGACCCCCCCAGGACCCTTCTAAAAGCCCCCAGACCCTTCTAGAGCCCCCCAGGACCCTTCTGAAAGGCCGCAGACACTTCTAGACACTCCCCGGAACCTTCTAAAAGACCCCAGACATTTCTAGAGACCCCCAGGGGCATTCTAAAAGCCCCCAGACCCTTCTAGAGCCCACCAGGCCCCCTCTTAAGGCACCCCGTCCCTTCTAGACCCACCCAGGACCCTTCTAAAAGTCCCCAGACCGTTCTAGAGCAACCCAGGACCCTTCTAAAAGCCCCCAGACTCTTCTAGAGCCCCCCAGGATCATTCTAAAAGCCTCCAGACCCTTCTAGAGCATCCCAGGACCTTTCTGAAAGCCCCCAGAACCTTCTAGATCCCCCCAGGACCATTCTAAAAGCACCCAGACCCTTCTAGAGCATCCCAGGACCCTTCTAAAAGCCCCCAGACCCTTCTAGAGCCTCCCAGGACCCTTCTAAAAGCCCCGAGACTCTTCTAGAGACCCCCAGGACCCTTCTAAAGGCCCCCAGACCCTTCTAGACCCACCCAGGACCCTTCTAAAAGCCCCCAGACCCTTCTAGAGCCTCCCAGGACCCTTCTAAAAGACCCCAGACCATTCTAGAGCATCCCAGGACCCTTCTAAAAGACCCCAGACCCTTCTAGAGCCTACCAGTACCTTTCTACAAGCCCCCAGACCCTTCTAGAGCCCCCAAGGACCCTTCTAAAAGCCCCCAGACCCTTCTAGAGGCCCCCAGGACCCTTCTAAAAGCACCCAGACCCTTCTAGAGCCCCCCAGGACCCTTCTACAAGCCCCCAGACCCTTCTAGAGCCCCCCAGGATCATTCTAAAAGCCCCCAGACCCTTCTAGCGGCCCCCAGGACCCTTCTATAAGCCCCCAGACCCTTCTAGAGCACCCCAGGACCCTTCTAAAAGCCCCCAGACCCTTCTAGAGGCCCCCAGACCCTTCTAAAAGCCACCAGACCCTTCTAGAGCCCCCCAGGACCCTTCTACAAGACCGCAGACCCTTCTAGATCCACTCAGGACCCTTCTAAAAGCCCCCATACCCTTCTAGAGGCCCCCAGGACTCGTCTAAGAGACTCTAGACCCTTCTAGAGCCCCCCAGGACCTTCTAAAAGCACCCAGACCCTTCTAGAGGCTCCCCGGACCCTTATAAAAGCACCCAGACCCTTCTAGAGCCTCCCAGGACCCTTCTAAAATCAACCAGACCCTTCTAGAGCCCCCCAGGACCCTTCTACAAGCCCCCAGACCCTTCTAGAGCCACCCAGGACCCTTCTAAAAGCCCCCAGACCCTTCTAGCGGCCCCCAGGACCCTTCCATAAGCCCCCAGACCCTTCTAGAGGCCCCCAGGACCCTTCTAAAAGCCCCCAGACCCTTCTAGAGGCCCCCAGACCCTTCTACAAGACCGCAGACCCTTCTAGATCCACTCAGGACCCTTCTAAAAGCCCCCATACCCTTCTAGAGGCCCCCAGGACTCCTCTAAAAGACTCTAGACCCTTCTAGAGCCCCCCAGGACCTATCTAAAAGCACCCAGACCCTTCTAGAGGCTCCCCGGACCCTTATAAAAGCACCCAGACCCTTCTAGAGACTCCCAGGACCCTTCTAAAAGCAACCAGACCCTTCTAGAGACCCCCAGGACCCTTCTAAAAGCCCCCAGACCCTTCTAGAGCCCCTTAGGATCCTTCAAAATGCACCCAGACCCTTCTAGACCGTCCCCGGATCATTCTAAAAGCCCCCAGACCCTTCTAGAGCACCCCAGGACCCTTCTAAAAGACCCCTGACCCTTCTAGAGCCCCCTAGGACCCATCTAAAAGCCCCCAGAACCTTCTAGAGGCCCCCAGGACCCTTCTAAAAGCCCCCAGACCTATCTAGACCCTCCCCGGATCCTTCTAAAAGAACCCAGACCCTTCTAGAGCCTCCCAGGACCCTTCTAAATGCTCCCAGACCCTTCTAGAGACACCCAGGACCCTTCTAAAAGCCCCCAGACCCTTCTAGATCCAACCAGGACCCTTCTAAAAGCCCCCAGACCCTTCTAGAGACGCCCAGGACCCTTCTAAAAGCCCCGAGACCATACTAGAGCCCCCCAGGACCCTTCTACAAGCCCCCAGACCCTTCTAGAGCCACCCAGGACTCTTCTAAAAGCCCCCATAACCTTCTAGAAGCTCCCAGGACGCGTCTAAAAGCCTCTAGACCCTTCTAGAGCCCCCCAGGACCATTCTAAAAGAACCCAGACCTTTCTAGAGCCTCCCAGGACCATTCTAAAAGCCCCAGACCTTTCAAGAGACCCCAAGGACCCTTCTAAAATCCCCCAGACCCTTCTAGACCCTCCCCGGATCCTTCTAAAAGCCCCCAGACCCTTCTAGAGCCCCCTAGGATCCTTCAAAAAGCACCCAGACCTTTCTAGACCGTCCCTGGATCATTCTAAAAGCCCGCAGACCATTCTAGAGCCCCCCAGGACCCTTCTAAAAGCCCCCTGACCCTTCTAGAGCCCCCTAGGACCCATCTAAAAGCACCCAGACCCTTCTAGAGGCCCCCAGGACTCTTCTAAAAGCCCCCAGACCCTTCTAGACCCTCCCCGGATACTTCTAAAAGACCCCAGACCCTTCTAGATCCTCCCAGGACCATTCTAAAGCCCCCAGACCCTTCTAGAGGCCCCCAGGATCCTTCTAAAAGCCCCCAGACCCCTCTAGAGCCCCCCAGGACCCTTCTAAAAGCCCCTAGACCCTTCTAGAGCCCCCCAGGACCCTTCTAAAAGCCCCCAGACCCTTCTAGAGGCCCCCAGGGCCCTACTTAAGGCACCCCGTCCTTTCTAGAGCACCCCAGGACCCTTCTAAAAGTCCCCAGACCCTTCTAGAGCACCCCAGGACCCTTCTAAAAGCCCCCAGACCCTTCTAGAGCACCCCAGGACCCTTCTAAAAGCCCCCAGACCCTTCTAGAGGACCCCAGGACCCTTCTGAAAGCCAGCAGAACATTCTAGAGCCCCCCAGGACCCTTCTAAAGGCACCCAGACCCTTCTAGAGCCCCTTAGGACCCTTCTAAAAGCCCCCAGACCCTTCAAGAGCCCCCCCGAACCCCTCTAATAAATTCCAGACCATTCTAGAGGCCCCCAGGACACTTATATAAGTCCCCAGACCCTTCTAGAGAAACCCAGGACACTTCAAAAGCCCCCAGACCCTTCTAGAGCCCCCCCGGACCCCTCTAATAGATCCCAGACCCTTCTAGAGGCCCCCAGGATACTTCTAAATGCCCCCAGACCCTTCTAGAGAACCCCGGGACCCTTCTAAAAGCACCCAGACCCTTCTAGAGCCCCCCAGGACCCTTCTAAAAGCCCCCAGAACCTTCTAGATCCTCCCCGGATCATTCTAAAAGCCCCCAGACCCTTCTAGAGCCCCCCATTACCCTTCTAAAAGCAATCAGACCCTTCTAGAGCACCCCAGGACCCTTCTACAAGTTCCCAGACACATCTAGAGCACCCCAGGACCATTCTAAAAGCCCCCAGACCCTTCTAGAACCACCCAGGACCATTCTAAAAGCCTCCAGACCCTTCTAGATGCCCCCTGGACCTTTCTGAAAGCCCCCAGAACCTTCTAGAGCCCCCCAGGACCCTTTTAATAGCACCCAGACCTTCTACAGCATCCCAGGACCCTTCTAAAAGCCCCCAGACCCTTCTAGAGCCTCCCAGGACCCTTCTAAAAGCCCCCAGACCCTTCTAGAGGCCCCCAGGACCATTCTAAAAGCCCCCAGACACTTCTAGAGCCACCCAGGACCCTTCTAAAAGACCCCAGACCCTTCTAGAGCCTCCAAAGACCCTTCTAAAAGCCCCCAGACCATTCTAGAGCACCCCAGGACCCTTCTAAAAGCCCCCAGACCCTTCTAGAGCCTACCAGGGCCTTTCCACAAGCCCCCAGACCCTTTTAGAGGCCCCCAGACCCTTCTAAAAGCCACCAGACCCTTCTAGAGCCCACCAGGACCCTTCTACAATACCGCAGACCCTTCTAGATCCACCCAGGACCCTTCTAAAAGGCCCCATACCCTTCTAGACGCCCCCAGGTCTCGTCTAAAAGACTCCAGACCCTTCTAGAGGCTCCCCGGACCCTTATAAAAGCACCCAGACCCTTCTAGAGCCTCCCAGGACCCTTCTAAAAGCAACCAGACCCTTCTAGAGACCCCCAGGACCCTTCTAAAAGCCCCCAGACCCTTCTAGAGCCACCCAGGACCCTTCTAAAAGATCCCTGACCCTTCTAGAGCCCCCTAGGACTCATCTAAAAGCCCCCAGACCCTTCTAGAGGCCCCCAGGACCCTTCTAAAAGCCCCCAGACCCTTCTAGACCCTCCCCGGATCCTTTTATAAGACCCCAGACCCTTCTAGAGCCTCCCAGGACCATTCTAAAGCCCCCAGACCCTTCTAGATCCTCCCAGGACCCTTCTAAAAGGCCCCAGACCCTTCTAGAGCACCCCAGGACCCTTCTAAAAGCCCCCAGACCCTTCTAGAGACGCCCAGGATTTTTCTACAAGCCCCCAGACCCTTCTAGAGCCACCAAGGACCCTTCTAAAAGCCCCCAGACCCTTCTAGAGCCCCCCAGGACCCTTCTACAAGTCCCCAGACCATTCTAGAGCCCCCCAGGACCCTTCTAAAAGCCCCCAGACCCTTCTAGCGGCCCCCAGGACCCTTCTACAAGCCCCCAGACCCTTCTAGAGCTCTCCAGGACCCTTCTAAAAGGCCCCAGACCCTTCTAGAGGCACCCAGGACCCTTCTAAAAGACCCCTGACCCTTCTAGAGCCCCCCAGGACCCTTCTACAAGCCCCCAGACCCTTCTAGAGCCACCCAGGACTCTTCTAAAAGCCCCCATAACCTTCTAGAAGCTCCCAGGACGCGTCTAAAAGCCTCTAGACCCTTCTAGAGCCCCCCAGGACCTTTCTAAAAGCACCCAGACCCTTCTAGAGCCTCCCAGGACCCTTCTAAAAGCCCTCAGACCCTTCAAGAGACCCCCAGGACCCTTCTAAAATCCCCCAGACCCTTCTAGACCCTCCCCGGATCCTTCTAAAAGCCGCCAGACCCTTCTAGAGCCCCCCAGGACCCTTCTAAAAGCCCCCAGACACTTCTAGAGCCCCCCAGGACCCATCTAAAAGCACCCAGACCCTTCTAGAGCCCCCTAGGACCCATCTAAAAGCCCCCAGACCCTTCTAGAGGCGCCCAGGACCCTTCTAAAAGCACCCAGACCCTTCTAGACCCTCCCCGGATCCTTCACAAGCCCCCAGACCCTTCTAGAGCCCCCCAGGACCCTTCTAAAAGCTCCCAGACCCTTCTAGAGGCCCCCAGGATCCTTCTAAAAGCCCCCAGACCCTTCTAGAACCCCCCCCGGACCCTTCTAAAAGCCCCTAGACCCTTCTAGAGCCCCCCAGGACCCTTCTAAAAGCCCCCAGACACTTCTAGAGCCCCCCAGGACCCTTCTTAAGGCACCCCGTCCTTTCTAGAGCACCCCAGGACCCTTCTAATAGTCCCCAGACCCTTCTAGAGCACCCCAGGACCCTTCTAAAAGCCCCCAGACCCTTCTAGAGGCCCCCAGGACCCTTCTAAAAGCCTGCAAACCCTTCTAGAGCCCCCCCGAACCCCTCTAATAGATCCCAGACCCTTCTAGAGGCCCCCAGGACCCTTCTATAAGTCCCCAGACCCTTCTAGAGAACCCCAGTACCATTCTAAAAGCCCCCAGACTCTTCTAGAGCCTCCCAGGAGCCCTCTAAAAGTCCCCAGACCCTTCTAGAACCCCCCCGGACCACTCTAATAGATCCCAGACCCTTCTAGAGGCCTCCAGGATAATTCTAAATGCCCCCAGACCCTTCTAGAGAACCCCGGGACCCTTCTAAAAGCACCCAGACCCTTCTAGAGCCCCCCAGGACCCTTCTAAAAGCCCCCAGAACCTTCTAGATCCTCCCCGGATCATTCTAAAAGCCCCCAGACCCTTCTAGAGCCCCCCAGGACCCTTCTAAAAGCACTCAGACCCTTCTAGAGGCCCCCAGGACCCTTCTAAAAGAACCCAGACCCTTCAAGAGCCTCCCAGGACCATTCTAAAAGCCCCCAGACCCTTCTAGACCCCCCCAGGACCCTTCTAAAAGACCCCAGACCCTTCTAGAGCCCCCCAGGACCCTTCTGAAAGGCCGCAGACACTTCTAGACACTCCCCGGAACCTTCTAAAAGACCCCAGACATTTCTAGAGACACCCAGGAGCATTCTAAAAGCCCCCAGACCCTTCTAGAGCACCCCAGGACCCTTCTAAAATCCCCCAGACCCTTCTAGAGCCCCCCAGGCCCCCTCTTAAGGCACCCCGTCCCTTCTAGACCCCCCCAGAACCCTTCTAAAAGTCCCCAGACCCTTCTAGAGCACCCCAGGACCCTTCTAAAAGCCCCAGACCCTTCTAGATCCCCCCAGGACCATTCTAAAAGCCTCCAGACACTTCTAGATGCCCCCTGACCCTTCTAAAAGCCACCAGACCCTTCTAGAGCCTCCCAGGACCCTTCTAAAAGCCCCCAGACTCTTCTAGAGACCCCCAGGACCCTTCTAAAGGCACCCAGACCCTTCTAGAACCACCCAGGACCCTTCTAAAAGCCCCCAGACCCTTCTAGAGCCTCCCAGGACCCTTCTAAAAGCCCCCAGACCATTCTAGAGCATCCCAGGACCGTTCTAAAAGACCCCAGACCCTTCTAGAGCCTACCAGTACCTTTCTACAAGCCCCCAGACCCTTCTAGAGCCCCCAAGGACCCTTCTAAAAGCCCCCAGACCCTTTTAGAGGCCCCCAGGACCCTTCTAAAAGCCCCCAGACCCTTCTAGAGCCCCACAGGACCCTTCTACAAGCCCCCAGACCCTTCTAGAGCCACCCAGGACCCTTCTAAAAGCCCCCAGACCCTACTAGCGGCCCCCAGGACCCTTCTACAAGACCCCAGACCCTTCTAGAGCACCCCAGGACCCTTCTAAAAGCCCCCAGACCCTTCTAGAGGCCCCCAGACACTTCTAAAAGCCACCAGACCCTTCTAGAGCCCCCCAGGACCATTCTACAAGACCGCAGACCCTTCTAGATCCACTCAGGACCCTTCTAAAAGCCCCCAGACCCTTCTAGAGGCCCCCAGGACTCGTCTAAAAGACTCTAGACCCTTCTAGAGCCACCCAGGACCTTTCTAAAAGCACCCAGACCCTTCTAGAGCCCCCCCGGACCCTTATAAAAGCACCCAGACCCTTCTAGAACCTCCAGTACCCTTCTAAAAGCAACCAGACCCCTTCTAGAGACCCCCAGTACCCTTCTAAAAGCCCCCAGACCCTTCTAGACACTCCCCGGATCCTTCTAAAAGCCCCCAGACCCTTCTAGAGCCCCTTAGGATCCTTCAAAAAGCACCCAGACCCTTCTAGACCGTCCCCGGATCATTCTAAAAGCCCCCAGACCCTTCTAGAGCACCCCAGGACCCTTCTAAAAGACCCCTGACCCTTCTAGAGCCCCCTAGGACCCTTCTAAAAGCCCCCAGACCCTTCTAGAGACACCCAGGACCCTTCTAAAAGCCCCCAGACCCTTCTAGATCCACCCAGGACCCTTCTAAAAGCCCCCAGACCCTTCTAGAGACGCCCAGGACCCTTCTAAAAGCCCCGAGACCCTACTAGAGCCCCCCAGGACCCTTCTACAAGCCCCCAGACCCTTCTAGAGCCACCCAGGACTCTTCTAAAAGCCCCCATAACCTTCTAGAAGCTCCCAGGACGCGTCTAAAAGCCTCTAGACCCTTCTAGAGCCCCCCAGGACCATTCTAAAAGAACCCAGACCTTTCTAGAGCCTCCCAGGACCATTCTAAAAGCCCCAGACCTTTCAAGAGACCCCAAGGACCCTTGTAAAATCCCCCAGACCCTTCTAGACCCTCCCCGGATCCTTCTAAAAGCCCCCAGACCCTTCTAGAGCCCCCTAGGATCCTTCAAAAAGCACCCAGACCTTTCTAGACCGTCCCTGGATCATTCTAAAAGCCCGCAGACCATTCTAGAGCCCCCCAGGACTATTCTAAAAGCCCCCTGACCCTTCTAGAGCCCCCTAGGACCCATCTAAAAGCACCCAGACCCTTCTAGAGGCCCCCAGGACTCTTCTAAAAGCCCCCAGACCCTTCTAGACCCTCCCCGGATCCTTTTAAAAGACCCCAGACCCTTCTAGATCCTCCCAGGACCATTCTAAATCCCCCAGACCCTTCTAGAGGCCCCCAGGATCCTTCTAAAAGGCCCCAGACCCTTCTAGAGCCCCCCAGGACCCTTCTAAAAGCCCCTAGACCCTTCTAGAGCCCCCCAGGACCCTTCTAAAAGCCCCCAGACCCTTCTAGAGGCCCCCAGGGCCCTACTTAAGGCACCCCGTCCTTTCTAGAGCACCCCAGGACCCTTCTAAAAGTCCCCAGACCCTTCTAGAGCACCCCAGGACCCTTCTAAAAGCCGCCAGACCCTTCTAGAGCACCCCAGGACCCTTCTAAAAGCCCCCAGACCCTTCTAGAGGACCCCAGGACCCTTCTGAAAGCCAGCAGAACATTCTAGAGCCCCCCAGGACCCTTCTAAAGGCACCCAGACCCTTCTAGAGCCATTTAGGACCCTTCTAAAAGCCCCCAGACCCTTCAAGAGCCCCCCCGAACCCCTCTAATAAATTCCAGACCATTCTAGAGGCCCCCAGGACACTTCTATAAGTCCCCAGACCCTTCTAGAGAAACCCAGGACCCTTCTAAAAGCCCCCAGACCCTTCTAGGGCCCCCCCGGACCCCTCTAATAGATCCCAGACCCTTCTAGAGGCCCCCAGGATACTTCTAAATGCCCCCAGACCCTTCTAGAGAATCCCAGGACCCTTCTAAAAGCCCTCAGACCCTTCTAGAGCCCCCCAGGCCCCCTCTTAAGGCACCCCGTCTCTTCTAGAGCACCCCAGGACCCTTCTAAAAGTTCCCAGACACATCTAGAGCACCCCAGGACCATTCTAAAAGCCCCCAGACCCTTCTAGAGCCCCCCAGGACCCTTCTAAAAGCCTCCAGACCCTTCTAGATGCCCCCTGGACCTTTCTGAAAGCCCCCAGAACCTTCTAGAGTCCCCCAGGACCCTTTTAATAGAACCCAGACCTTCTACAGCATGCCAGGACCCTTCTAAAAGCCCCCAGACCCTTCTAGAGCCTCCCAGGACCCTTCTAAAAGCCCACAGACCCTTCTAGAGACCCCCAGGACCCTTCTAAAAGCCCCCAGACCCTTCTAGAGCCTCCCAGGACCCTTCTAAAAGTCCACAGACCCTTCTAGAGACACCCAGGACCCTTCTAAAAGCCCCCAGACACTTCTAGAGCCACCCAGGACCCTTCTAAAAGACCCCAGACCCTTCTAGATCCTCCAAGGACCCTTCTAAAAGCCCCCAGACCATTCTAGAGCACCCCAGGACCCTTCTAAAAGCCCCCAGACCCTTCTAGAGCCTACCAGGGCCTTTCTACAAGCCCCCAGACCCTTCTAGAGCCCCCAAGGACCCTTCTAAAAGTCCCCAGACCCTTCTAGAGGCCCCCAGGACCCTTGTAAAAGAACCCAGACCCTTCTAGAGCACCCCAGGACCCTTCTACAAGCCCCCAGACCCTTCTAGAGCTCCCCAGGACACTTCTAAAAGGCGCCAGACCTTTCTAGCGGACCCCAGGACCCTTCGAAAAGCCCCCAGAGCCTTCTAGAGCCCCCCAGGACCTTTCTAAAAGCACCCAGACCTTTCTAGAGGCTCCCCGGACCCTTATAAAAGCACCCAGACCCTTCTAGAGCCTCCCAGGACCCTTCTAAAAGCAACCAGACCCTTCTAGAGCAACCCAGGACCCTTCTAAAAGCCCCCAGACCCTTCTAGAGCCCCCCAGGACCCTTCTAAAAGACCCCTGACCCTTCTAGAGCCCCCTAGGACCCATCTAAAAGCCCCCAGACCCTTCTAGAGGCCCCCAGGAGCCTTCTAAAAGCCCCCAGACCCTTCTAGAGGACTCCAGGGCCATTCTGAAATCCAGCAGAACATTCTAGAGCCCCCCAGGACCCTTCTAAAGGCACACAGACCCTTCTAGAGCCCCCCAGGACCCTTCGAAAAGCCCCCAGACCCTTCTAGAGACCCCCAGGACCCTTCTGAAAGCCCCCAGAACCTTCTAGAGCCCCCCAGGACCCTTCTAAAAGGTTCCAGACCCTTCTAGAGCATCCCAGGACCCTTCTAAAAGAGCCAAGACGCTTCTGGAGACACCCAGGACACTTCTAAAAGCCCACAGAACCCTCTAGAGCCACCCAGGACCCTTCTAAAAGACCCCAGACCCTTCTAGATCCTCCCAGGACCCTTCTAAAAGCACCCAGACCCTTCTAGAGCTTCCCAGGACCATTCTAAAGGCCTCCAGACCTTTCTAGACCCTCCCCGGATCATTCTAAAAGTCCCCAGACCCTTCTAGAGGCCCCTAGGACCCTTCTCAAAGCTCCCAGACCCTTCTAACTCCTCCCAGGAGCCTTCTTAAAGCCCCCAGACCCTTCTAGAGCCCCCCCGGACCACTCTAATAGATCCCAGACCCTTCTAGAGGCCCCCAGGATAATTCAAAATGCCCACAGACCCTTCTAGAGAACCCCGGGACCCTTCTAAATGCCCCCAGACCCTTCTAGAGCCCCCCAGGACCCTTCTAAAAGCCCCCAGAACATTCTATATCCTCCCCGGATCATTCTAAAAGCCCCCAGACCCTTCTAGAGCCCCCAAGGACCCTTCTAAAAGCACTCAGACCCTTCTAGATGCCACCAGGACCCTTCTAAAAGCACCCAGACCCTTCTAGAGCCTCCCAGGACCATTCTAAAAGCCCCAGACCCTTCTAGACCCCCCCCAGGACCCTTCTAAAAGCCTCCAGACCCTTCTAGAGCCTCCTAGGGCCCTTCTAAAATGCCGCAGACACTTCTAGACACTCCCCGGATCCTTCTAAAAGATCCCAGACATTTCTAGAGACCCCCAGGGGCATTCTAAAAGCCCCCAGAACCTTCTAGAGCACCCCAGGACCCTTCTAAAAGACGCCAGACCCTTCTAGAGCCCCCCAGGCCCCCTCTTAAGGCAACCCGTCCCTTCTAGAGCACCCCAGGACCCTTCTAAAAGTTCCCAGACACTTCTAGAGCATCCCAGGACGATTCTAAAAGCCTCCAGACCCTTCTAGATGCCCCCTGGACCTTTCTGAAAGCCCCCAGAACCTTCTAGAGCCCCCCAGGACCCTTCTAAAAGCACCCAGACATTCTACAGCATCCCAGGACCCTTCTAAAAGCCCCCAGACCCTTCTAGAGCCTCCCAGGACCCTTCTAAAAGCCCCCAGACCCTTCTAGAGACCCCCAGGACCCTTCTAAAAGCCCCCAGACAATTCTAGAGCAACCCAGGACCCTTCTAAAAGCCCCCAGACCCTTCTAGAGCCTCCAAGGACCCTTCTAAAAGACCCCAGACCATTCTTGAGCACCCCAGGACCCTTCTAAAAGCCCCCAGACCCTTCTAGAGCCTACCAGGGCCTTTCTACAAGCCCCCAGACCCTTCTAGAGCCACCCAGGACCATTCTAAAAGCCCCCAGACCCTTCTAGAGGCCCCCAGGACATTTCTAAAAGAACCCAGACCTACTAGAGCACCCCAGGACCCTTCTACAAGCCCCCAGAACCTTCTAGAGCTCTCCAGGACCCTTCTAAAAGGACCCAGACCCTTCTAGCGGCCCCCAGGACCATTCTAGAAGTCCCCAGACCCTTCTAGAGGCACCCAGGACCCTTCTAAAAGCCCCCAGACCCTTCTAGATCCTCCCAGGACCCTTCTAAAAGCACCCAGACCCTTCTAGAGCCTCCCAGGACCATTCTAAAGGCCCCCAGACCCTTCTAGAGCCCCCCAGGACCCTTCTGAAAGGCCGCAGACACTTCTAGACACTCCCCGGAACCTTCTAAAAGAACCCAGACATTTCTAGAGACCCCCAGGGGCATTCTAAAAGCACCCAGACCCTTCTAGAACAACCCAGGACCCTTCTAAAATCCCCCAGACCCTTCTAGAGACAACCAGGACCCTTCTAAAAGCACCCAGACCCTTCTACAGGCCCCCAGGACCCTTCTAAAAGCACCCAGACCCTTCACGAGCCTCCCAGGACCATTCTAAAAGCCCCCAGACCCTTCTAGAGCCCCCCAGGACCCTTCTGAAAGGCCGCAGACACTTCTAGACACTCCCCGGAACCTTCTAAAAGACCCCAGACATTTCTAGAGACCCCCAGGGGCATTCTAAAAGCACCCAGACCCTTCTAGAGCAACCCAGGACCCTTCTAAAATCCCCCAGACCCTTCTAGAGCCCCCCAGGCCCCCTCTTAAGGCACCCCGTCCCTTCTAGAGCCCCCCAGGACCCTTCTAAAAGCCCCCAGACCCTTCTAGAGCACCCCAGGACCATTCTAAAAGCCCCCAGACCCTTCTAGAGCCCCCCAGGACCATTATAAAAGCCTCCAGACCCTTCTAGATGCTCCCTGGACCTTTCTGAAAGCACCCAGACACTACTAGAGACCCCCAGAACCATTCTAAAAGCCCCCAGACCCTTCTAGAACCACCCAGGACCCTTCTAAAAGCCCCCAGACCCTACTAGAGCCTCCCAGGACCCTTCTAAAAGCCTCCAGACCCTTCTAGAGCCTACCAGTACCTTTCTACAAGCCCCCAGACCCTTCTGGAGCCCCCAAGGACCCTTCTAAAAGCCCCCAGACCCTACTAGAGGACCCCAGGACCCTTCTAAAAGCACCCAGACCCTTCTAGAGCCCCACAGGACCCTTCTACAAGCCCCCAGACCCTTCTAGATCCACCCAGGACCCTTCTAAAAGCACCCAGACCCATCTAGAAACACGCAGGACCCTTCTAAAATCCCTCAGACATCTCTAGAGGCACCCAGGACCCTTCTAAAAGCCCCCAGAGCCTTCTAGATGCCCCCAGGACCCTTCTAAAAGCCCTCACACCCTTCTAGAGCACCCCAGGACCCTTCTAAAAGGCCCCAGACCCTTATAGAGCCGCCCAGGACTCTTCTAAAAGCCCACAGACCCTTCTAGAAACACGCAGGACCCTTCTAAATGCCCCCAGACACTTCTAGAGTCTACCAGGACCCTTTAAAAAGCCCCCAGACCCTTCTAGAGCTGCCCAGGACCCTTCTAAACTCCCCCAGACCCTTCTAGATGCCCCCAGGGCTCCTCTAATGGTCCCCAGACCATTCTAGAGCCCCCAAGGACCCTTCTAAAAGCCTCCAAACCCTTCTAGAGACACGCAGGACCCTTCTAAAAGACAACAGACCCTTCTAGAGCCTCCCAGGACCCTTATAAAAGCCCCCAGACAATTCTAGAGCTCCCCAGGACCCTTCTAAAATCTCCCAGTCGCTTCGAGAGGAACCCAGTGCCCCTCTAATGGTCCCCAGACCTTTCTATAGCCCCCAAGAACCCTTCTAAAAGCCCCCAGACCCTTCTAGACACTCCCAGGATCCTTCTAATAGCCCCCAGACCCTTCTACAGCCCCCCAGGACCCTTCTAAAAGTCCCTAACCCTTCTAGAACCTCCACGGACCCTTCTGAAAGCCCCCGGACCCTTCCAGAGCCCCCCAGGACCTATCTAAAGCCCCCAGACCCTTCTACAGCCCCACAGGACCATTCTAAAAGCCCCCAGACCCTTCTAGAGCCACCCAGGACCCTTCTAAAAGCCCCCAGACCCTTCCACAGCCCCACAGGACCATTCTAAAAGCACCCAGACCCTTCTAGAGCCACCCAGGACCCTTCTAAAAGCACCTAGACGTTCTAGAGCCTCCCAGGACCATTCTAAAAGCACCCAGACCCTTCTAGAGCCTCCCAGGACCCTTCTAAAAACACCCAGACCCTTCTAGAGCCCCCCAGGACCATTCTAAAAGCCCCGAGACCCTTCTAGAGCCTCGCAGGACCCTTCTAAAAGCCCCCAGACCCTTCTAGAGACCCTACAGGACCCTTCTAAAAGCCCTCAGACCCTTCTAGCGTCTCCCAGGACCCTTCTAAAAGCTCCCAGACCCTTCTAGAGCACCCCAGGACCCTTCTAAAAACACCCAGACCCTTCTAGAGCCCCCTAGGACCCTTCTCAAAGACCCCAGAGCCTTCTAGAGTCCTCCAGGGCCCTTCTAAAAGCCCCCAGACCCTTCTAGAGACACGCAGGACCCTTCTAAAAGCCCCCAGACCCTTCTAGATTCTCCCAGGACCACTGTAAAAGCCCCCAGACCCTTCTAGAGCTCCTCAGGACCCTTCTAAAATCCCCCAGACCCTTCTAGAGGACCCCAGGGCTCCTCTAATGGTCTCCAGACCCTTCTAGATCCACCAAGGACCCTTCTAAAAGCACCCAGAGCCTTCTAGACCCTCCCCGGATCCTTCTAATAGCCCCCAGACCCTTCTAGAGCCCCCTAGGACCCTTCTAAAAGCACCAAGACCCTTCTAGAGCCTCCACGGACCATTCTAAAAGCCCCCGGACCCTTCTAGAGCCCCCCAGGACCCATCTAAAAGCCCCCAGACCCTTCTACAGCCCCACAAGACCCTTCTAAAACCCCCAGACCCTTCTAGAGCCACCCAGTACCCTTCTGAAAGCACCCAGACCCTTCTAGAGGCTCCCAGGACCCTTCTGAAAGCACCCTGACCCTTCTAGAGCCCCGCAGGACCCTTCTAAAAGCACCCAGACCCTTCTAGACCATCCCCGGATCCTTCTAAAATCCTCCAGACATTTGTAGAGCCCCCCAGGACCCTTCTAAAAGCACCCAGACCCTTCTAGACCATCCCCGGATCCTTCTAAAACCACCCAGACCCATCTGGATCCTCCCAGGACCTTTCTAAAAGCCCCCAGACCCTTCTAGATGAACCCAGGACCCTTCTAAAAGCCCCCAGACCCTTCTAGAGCCCAACAGGACCCTTCTAAATGCACCCAGACCCATCTAGAGCCCCCCAGGACTCTTCTAATAGACTCCAGACCCTTCTAGAGGCCCGAAGGACCCTTCTGAATGCCCCCAGACCCTTCAAGAGCCCCCTAGGACCCTTCTATAAAGACTCCAGACCCTTCTAGAAGCACCCAGGACCCTTCTAAAAGCCCGCAGACCCTTCTAGGGACAGCCAGGACCCTTCTAAAAGCACCCAGACCCTTCTAGAGCCCCCCAGGACCCTTCTAAAAGCCACCAGACCCTTCTAGACCCTCCCCGAATCCTTCTAAAGCAACCAGACCCTTCTAGAGCCTCCCAGGATCCTTTTAAACTCCCTCAGACACTTCTAGAGGCACCCAGGACCCTTCTAAAAGCCATCAGAGTCTTCGAGATGCCCCCAGGACCCTTCTAAAAGATCTCACACCCTTCTAGAGCCACCCAGGACCCTTCTAAAAGAACCCAGACCCTTCTAGAGACCCGCAGGACCATTCTAAAAGCACCCAGACCCTTCTAGAGCTCCCCAGGACCTATCTAAACTCACCCAGACCCTTCTAGAGCCCCACTGGACCCTTCTAAATGTCCCCAGACCCATCTAGAGCCCCCCAGGACTCTTCTAAAAGCATCCAGACCCTTCTAGAGGATCCCAGGACCATTCTGAATGCGCCCAGACCCTTTCTAGAGCCCCCCAGAACTCTTCTAAAAGCCTCCAGACCCTTCTAGAGGCCCCCAGGACCCTTCTGAAAGCACCCAGACCCTTCTAGAGCTCCCCAGGACCCTTCTAAATGCACCCAGACACTTTTAGCGCCACCCAGGACCCTTCTAAAAGACCCCAGACCCTTCTAGAGCTCCCCAGGACCCTTCTAAAAGCACCCAGACCCTTCTAGAGCCCCCCAGGACCCTTCTAAAAGCACCCAGACCCTTCTAGAGCCACACAGGACCCTTCTAAATGCCCCCAGACTCTTCTAGACCCTCCCCGAATCCTTCTAAAAGCAACCAGACCATTCCAGAGCCTCCCAGGACCCTTCTAAAATCCCTCAGACACTTCTAGAGGCCCCCAGGACCCTTCTAAAAGTCCCCAGAGCCTTCTAGATGCCCCCAGGACCATTCTAAAAGCCCTCAAACCCTTCTAGAGCACCCCAGGACCCTTCTAAAAGCCCCCAGACCTTTCTAGAGACACCCAGGACCCTTCTAAAAGCCCCCAGACCCTTCTAGAGCCACCCAGGACCCTTCTAAAAGCCCACAGACTCTTCTAGAGACCCGCAGGACCCTTCTAAATACCCCCAGACCCTTCTAGAGTCTCCCAGGACCCTTCTAAACGCCCCCAGACCCTTCTAGAGCTCCTCAGGACCCTTCTAAAATACCCCAGACCCTTCTAGAGGCCCCCAGGGCTCCTCTAGTGGTCCCCACACCCTTCTAGAGCCCCCAAGGACCCTTCTAAAAGCCCCCAGACCCTTCTAGAGACACGCAGGACTCTTCTAAAAGCCCCCAGACCCTTCTAGAGCCTCCCAGGACCTTTCTAAAAGCCCCCAGACAATTCTAGACCTCCCGAGGAACATTCTAAAATCACCCAGACCCTTCTAGAGGCTACCAGTGGCCCTCTAATGGTCCCCAGACCCTTCTAGAGCCCCCAAGGACCCTTCTAAAAGCCCCCAGACCCTTCTATAGCCACCTAGGACCATTCTAAAAGCACCCAGACGCTTCTAGAGGCCCCCAGGACCCTTCTAAAAGCCCCCAGACCCTTCTAGAGCCCCCCAGGACCCTTCTAAATGCCCCCAGACCCTTATAGAGCCCCCCAGGACCCTTCTAAAAGCATCCAGACTATTCTAGAGGACCGCAGGACCCTTCTAAAATCCCCCAGACCCTTCTAGATCCTCCCCGTATCCTTCTAAATGCCCCCAGACCCTTCTAGAGGACCCCAGGACCCTTCTAAAAGCCGCCAGACCCTTCAAGAGCCTCCCCGGATCCTTCTAAAAGACCATAGACCCTTCTAGATGCCCCCAGGACCATTCTAAAACCCTCCAGACATTTGTAGAGCCCCCCAGGGCCCTTCTAATCGCCCCCAGACCCTTCTAGATCCTCCCCGTATACTTCTAAATGCCCCCAGACCCTTCTAGAGACCCCAAGGACCCTTCTAAAAGCCCCCAGACCCTTCTAGAGCCCCCCAGGACCCTTCTAAAAGCCCCCAGACCCTTCTAGAGACCCGCAGGACCCTTCTAAATACCCCCAGACCCTTCTAGAGTCTCCCAGGACCCTTCTAAACGCCCCCAGACCCTTCTAGAGCTCCTCAGGACCCTTCTAAAATACCCCAGACCCTTCTAGAGGCCCCCAGGGCTCCTCTAGTGGTCCCCACACCCTTCTAGAGCCCCCAAGGACCCTTCTAAAAGCCCCCAGACCCTTCTAGAGACACGCAGGACTCTTCTAAAAGCCCCCAGACCCTTCTAGAGCCTCCCAGGACCTTTCTAAAAGCCCCCAGACAATTCTAGACCTCCCGAGGAACATTCTAAAATCACCCAGACCCTTCTAGAGGCTACCAGTGGCCCTCTAATGGTCCCCAGACCCTTCTAGAGCCCCCAAGGACCCTTCTAAAAGCCCCCAGACCCTTCTATAGCCACCTAGGACCATTCTAAAAGCACCCAGACGCTTCTAGAGGCCCCCAGGACCCTTCTACAAGCCCCCAGACCCTTCTAGAGCCCCCCAGGACCCTTCTAAATGCCCCCAGACCCTTATAGAGCCCCCCAGGACCCTTCTAAAAACATCCAGACTATTCTAGAGGACCGCAGGACCCTTCTAAAATCCCCCAGACCCTTCTAGATCCTCCCCGTATCCTTCTAAATGCCCCCAGACCCTTCTAGAGGACCCCAGGACCCTTCTAAAAGCCGCCAGACCCTTCTAGAGCCTCCCCGGATCCTTCTAAAAGACCATAGACCCTTCTAGATGCCCCCAGGACCATTCTAAAACCCTCCAGACATTTGTAGAGCCCCCCAGGGCCCTTCTAATCGCCCCCAGACCCTTCTAGATCCTCCCCGTATACTTCTAAATGCCCCCAGACCCTTCTAGAGGACCCCAGGACCCTTCTAAAAGCCGCCAGACCCTTCTAGAGCCTCCCCGGATCCTTCTAAAAGACCATAGACCCTTCTAGATGCCCCCAGGACCATTCTAAAACCCTCCAGACATTTGTAGAGCCCCCCAGGACCCTTCTAAACGCCCCCAGACCCTTCTAGAACCTCCCCGGATCCTTCTAAAAGTACCCAGACCCATCTGGATCCTCCCAGGACCCTTCTAAAAGACCCCAGACCCTTCTAGAGGCCCCCAAAACCCTTCTAATAGCCCCCAGACCCTTCTAGAGCCCCTCAGGACCCTTCTGAAAGGCCCCAGACCCTTCTAGAGCACCCCAGGACACTTCTAAATGCCCCCAGACCATTCTAGAGGCTCCCAGGATCCTTCTAAAATCCCCCAGACCCTTCTAGAGCCCCCCAGAATCCTTCTAAATGCCCCCAGACAATTCTAAAGCCCCCCAGGACTTTCTAAAAGCCTCCAGACTTTTCTAGAGGCCCGCAGGACCCTTCTGAAAGCCCCCAGACCCTTCTAGATCCGCCCAGGACCCTTCTAAAATCCCCATACCCTTCTAGATATTCCACGTATCCTTCTAAAAGCCCCCAGACCCTTCTAGAGCCCCCCAGGACTCTTCTAAAAGCCCCCAGACCCTTCTAGATAAGCCCAGGGCCCCTCTAAAAGCACTCAGACCCTTCTAGAGCTCCCCAGGACCCTTCTAAAACACCCAGACCATTCTAGAGACCCGCAGGACCCTTCTAAAAGACCCCAGACCCTTGTAGACCATCCCTGGATCCTGCTAATAGCCCCCAGACCCTTCTAGAGCCCCCCAGGACCCTTCTAAAAGCCCCCAGACCCTTCTAGACCCCCCCTGGATCCTTCTAAAAGCACCCAGACCCTTCTAGAGCCTACCAGGACACTTATAAAACCTCTCAGACCCTTCTAGAGCCCCCCAGGACCCTTATAAAAGCCCCCAGAGACTTCTAGATGCCCCCAGGACCATTCTAAAAGCCCTCACACACTTCTAGAGCCCCCCAGGACCCTTCTAAAAGCCGCCAGACCCTTCTAGAGCCCCCCAGGCCCCTTCTAAAAGCTCCCAGACCCTTCTAGAGACCCACAGGACCCATCTAAATGCCCCCAGACCCTTCTAGAGCATCCCAGGACCCTTCTAAAAGCCCCCAGACCCTTCTAGAGCTCCCCAGGACCGTTCTAAAATACCCCAGACCCTTCTAGAGGCCTCCAGGGCCCCTCTAGTGGTCCCCAGACCCTTCTAGAGGCCCCAAGGACCATTCTAAAAGCCCCCAGACCCTTCTAGAGGCCCCTAGGGCCCCTCTAATGGTCCCCAGACCCTTCTAGAGCCCCCAAGGACCCTTCTAAAAGGCCCCAGATCCTTCTACAGACCCACAGGACCCTTCTAAATGCCCCCAGACCTTTCTAGAGGCCGCCAGGATCCTTCTAAAATCCCCCAGACCCTTCTAGAGCCCCCCAGGACACTTCTAAATGCCCCCAGACCCTTCTAGAGCCCCCCAGGACCTTTCTAAAAGCCCCCAGACCCTTCTAGAGCATCCCAGGACCCTTCTGAAAGCCCCCAGACCCTTCTAGATCCGCCCAGACCCCTTCTAAAAGACCCCAGACCATTCTAGAGCCCCCCAGGACTCTTCTAAAAGCCCCCAGACCCTTCTAGAGAAGTCCAGGGCCCCTCTATAAGCACCCAGACCCTTCTAGAGCTCCCCAGGACCCTTCTAAAATCCCTCAGACCCTTCTAGAGCCCCCCAGGATCCTTCTAAAATCCCCCAGACCCTTCTAGAACCCCTCAGGACCCTTCTAAAACCACCCAGACCGTTCTAGACGCTCCCCGGATCCTTCTAAAAGCACCCAGACCCTTCTAGAGCCGTCCAGGACCCTTCTAAAATCCATCAGACCCTTCTAGGGCCTCCCAGGACCCTTCTAAAAGCCCCCAGATCCTTCTAGAGACACGCAGGACCCTTCTAAAAGCCTCCAGACCCTTCTAGAGCAACCCAGGACCCTTCTAAAAGCCCCCAGACCCTTCTAGAAATTCCACGTATCCTTCTAAAAGCCCCCAGACCCTTCTAGATCCCTCCAGGACCCTTCTAAATGCCCCCAGACCCATCTAGAGCCCCCCAGGACCCTTCTAAAAGCCTCCAGTCCCTTCCAGAGGCCACCGGGACCGTTCTGAATACCCCCAGACCCTTCTAGAGCGCTCCAGGACCCTTCTAAAAGCCTCCAGACCCTTCTACATGCCCCCAAGACCCTTCTGAAAGCCCCCAGACCCTTCTAGAGGTCCCCAGGACCCTTCCAAATACACCCAGACACTTCTAGCGCCCCACAGGATCCTTCTGAAAGCCCCAGACCCTTCTAGAGCTCCCCATGACTCCTCTAAAAAGCCCCAGACCCTTCTAGAGCTCCCCAGGACCCGTCTAAAAGACTCCAGACCCTTCTAGAGCTCCACAGGACCCTTCTAAATGCCCCAGACCCTTCTAGACCCTAACCGGATTCTTCTAAAAGCACCCAGAGCCTTCTAGAGCCTCCCCGGACCCTTCTACAACTCCTCAGACACTTCTAGAGGCCCCCAGGACCCTTCTAAAAGCCCCCAGAGACTTCTAGATGCCCCCAGGACCATTCTAAAAGCCCTCACACCCTTCTAGAGCCCCCCAGGACCCCTCTAAAAGCCGCCAGACCCTTCTAGAGCCCCACAGGACCCTTCTAAAAGCCCCCAGACCCTTCTAGAGACACGCAGGACCCTTCTAAATGCCCCCAGACCCTTCTAGAGGCTCCCAGGACCCTTCTAAAAGCCCCCAGACCCTTCTAGAGCTCCCCAGGACCCTTCTAAAATACCCCAGACCCTTCTAGAGGCACCCAGGGCCCCTCTAGTGGTCCCCAGACCCTTCTAGAGCCCCCAAGAACCATTCTAAAAGCCCCCAGACCCTTCTAGAGACCCTCAGGACCCTTCTAAATGCACCCAGACCCTTCTACAGCCTACCAGGACCCTTCTAAAAGACCCCAGACCCTTCTAGAGACCCCTAGGGCCCCTCTAATGGTCCCCAGACACTTCTAGAGCCCCAAGGACCCTACTAAAAGACCCCAGACCCTTGTTAGACCATCCCAAGACCCTTCTAAAATCCCCCAGACCGTTCTAGAGCCCCCCAGGACCCTTCTAAAAGCCCCCAGACCCTTCTAGACCCTCCCCGGATCCTTCTAAAAGCACCCAGACCATTCTAGAGCCCCCCAGGACACTTCTAAAAGCCCCCAGAGCCTTCTAGATGCCCCCAGGACCATTCTAAAAACCCCCACACCATTCTAGAGCCCCACCGGACCCTTCTAAAAGGCTCCAGACCTTTCTAGAGCCCCCAAGGACCCTTCTATAAGTCCCCAGACCCTTCTAGAGGCCCCAGGACTCTTCTAAAAGCCGCCAGACCCTTCTAGAGGCCCCCAGGACTCTTCTAAAAGCCCCCAGACCCTTCTAGAGGCCCCCTGGACCCTTCTAAAAGCCTCCAGACATTTGTAGAGCCCCCCGGCACCTTCTAAAAGCACCCAGACCCATCTAGACCCTCTCCGGATCCTTCTAAAAGCACCCAGACCCATCTGGATCCTCCCAGGACCCTTCTAAAAGACTCCAGACCCTTCTAGATGCGCCCAGGACCCTTCTATAAGCCCCCAGACCCTTCTAGAGTCCCCCAGGACCCTTCTGAAAACCCCAGACCCTTCTAGAGCCCACCAGGACCCTTCTAAATGCCCCCAGACCCTTCTAGAGCCACCCAGGGCCCTTCTAAAAGCTTCCAGACCCTTCTAGAGGCCCCCAGGACCCTTCTGAATGCCCCCAGACCCTTCTACAGGCCCCCAGGACCTTTCTGAAAGCCCCCAGACCCTTCTAGAGCTACCCAGGACCCTTCTAAAATCACCCAGACCCTTCTAGAGCCCCCTCGGACCCTTCTAAAAGCACCCAGACCCTTCTAGAGCCCCCTAGGCCCCTTCTAAAAGCACCCTGACCCTTCTAGAGCCCCACAGGACCCTTCTAAAAGCACCCAGACCCTTCTAGAGCCTCCCAGGACCCTTCTAAAATACCTCAGACAATTCTAGAGGCCCCCAGGACCCTTCTAAAAGCCCCCAGAGCCTTCTAGATGCCCCCAGGAACCTTCTAAAAGCCCTCACACCCTTCTAGAGCCCACCAGGACTATCCTAACACCCCCCCGACCCTTCTAGAGCCCCCCAGGACACTTCTAAAAGCCCCCAGACCCTTCTAGAGACCCGCAGGACATATCTAAAAGCCCCCAGACCCTTCTATAGTCTCCCAGGACCCTTCTAAAAGCACCAAGATCCTTCTAGAGCTCCCCAGGACCCTTCTAATATCACCCAGACCCTTCTAGATGCCCCCAAGGCCCCTCTAATGATACTCAGACCCTTCTAGAGCCCCCAAGGACCCTTCTAAAAGGCCCCAGACCCTTCTAGAGACCCGCAGGACAATTCTAAAAGCCCCCAGACCCTTCTAGAGCCTCCCGGGACCCTTCTTAAAGACCCCAGACCCTTCTAGAGCTCCCCAGGACCGTTCTAAAATCCCCCAGACCCTTCTAGACCCCCCCAGAACTATATAAAAGCTCCCAGACCCTTCTTGAGGCACCCAGGACCCTTCCAAAAGCCTCCAGACCCTTCTAGAGCCACCCAAGGACCCTTCTCAAAGAACCCAGACCCTTTGAGAGCCCGCCAGGACACTTCTATAAGACCCCAGACCCTTCTAGAGGACCCCAAGGCCCCTCTTAAGGACCCCCGTCTTTCCTAAAAGGGTCTCGGGGCTTTTAGAAGGGCCTGGGGGGCTCTAGAATTGTCTGGGGGCTTTAAGAATGATCCGGGGACGGTCTAGAAGGGTCTTGGTGCTTTTTGAAGGATCCTGGGGATCTCTAGAAGGGTCTGGGGGCTTTTAGAAGGGTCCTGGGGTGCTCTAGAATGTTCTGGGGGCTTTTAGAAGGGTCCTGGGAGGATATAGAATGGTCTGGGGGCTTTCAGAAGGGTCCTGGCTTATCTAGAAGGGTCTGGGGGCATTTAGAAGGGTCCTGGGATGCTCTAGAAGGGTCTGGGTGCTTTTAGAAGGGTCCTGGGATGCTCTAGAAGGGTCTGGGGGCTTTTAGAAGGGTCCTGGGGGCATCTAGAAGGTTCTGGAGTCTTTCAGAAGGGTCCTGGGGGTCTCTAGAATGGTCTGGAGGCTTTTAGAAGGGTCTTGGGGGGCTCTAGAAGTGTCTGGGCTCTTTTAGAAGGGTCCTGGGATGATCTAGAAGGTTCTGGGGGCTTTCAGAAGGGTCCTGGGGGCCTCTAGAAGGGTCTGGGTGCTTTTAGAAGGGTCCTGGGGTGCTCTAGAAGGGTCTTGGGGCTTTTAGAAGGGTCCTGGGGTGCTCTAGAAGGGTCTGGGGACTTTTAGAAGGGTCCTGGGGTGCTCTAGAATGGACGGTTTGCCTTAAGAGGGCCCTGGGGAGCTCTAGAAGGGTCTGGGGGCTTTTAGAATAGTCCTGGGGGGCTCTAGAAGCGTCTGTAGGCTTTTACAAGGGTCCTGAGATGCTCTAGAAGTGTCTGGGGGCTTTTAGAAGGGTCCTGGGGGCCTCTAGAAGGGTCTGGGAGTTTTTGAATGGTCCTGGGAGGCTCTAGAATGGTCTGGGGTTTTTTAGAAGGATCCGGGGAGGGTCTAGAAGGGTCTGGGGGCTTTTAGAAGGGTCCTGGGGTCCTCTAGAAGGGTCTGGGTCTTTTAGATGGGTCATAGGGTGCTCTAGAAGGGTCAGGGGGGTTTTAGAAGGGTACTGGGGGGCTCTAGAAGGGTCTGGGGGCTTTTAGAATGATCCGGGGACGGTCTAGAAGGGTCTGGGTGCTTTTTGAAGGATCCTAGGGGGCTCTAGAAGTGTCTGGGGGCGTTTAGAAGGATCCGGGTAGTGTCTAGAAGGGTCTGGGGGCTCTTAGAAGGGTCCTGGGGGTCTCTAGAAGGGTCTGGGGGCTTTTAGAAGGGTCCTGGGAGGCTCTAGAAGAGTCTGGGTGCTTTTAGAAAGGTCCTGGGGTGCTCTAGAAGGGTCTAGAGGCTTTTAGACGAGTCCTGGGGGCCTCTAGAAGGGTATGGGGGCTTTTAGAAAGGTCCTAGGTGGATCTAGAATGGTCTGGGGTCTTGTAGAAGGGTCCGGGGGGGCTCTAGAGGGGTCTGGGGGCTTGTAGAAGGGTCCTGGGGGGCTCTAGAAGGGTCTGGGGGCTTTTAGAAGGGTCCTGAGGGCCTCTAGATTTGTCCGGGGGCTTTTAGAAGGGTCCTGGGGGGCTCTAGAAGGGTCTGGGGGCTTGTAGAAAGGTCCTGGTAGGCTCTAGAAGGGTCTGGGGGCTTTTAGAAGGGTCCTGGGGTGCTCTAGAATGGTCAGGGTGCTTTTAGAAGTGTCCTGGGAGGCTCTAGAAGGGTCTGGGGGCTTTTAGAAGGGTCCTGGGGGGCTCTAGAAGAGTCTAGGGTCTTTTAGAAGGGTCCTGGGAGGCTCTAGAAGGGTCTGGGGGCTTTTAGAATGGTCCTGGGATGCTCTAGAAGGGTCTGGGTGCTTTTAGAAGGCTCCTGGGGGGCTCTGAAAGGTTCTGGGTGCTTTCAGAAAGGTCCAGGGGGCCTCTAGAAGGGTCTGGAGGCATTTAGAAGGGTCCGGGGGCTTATAGACGGGTCCTGGGGTGCTCTAGAAGGGACGGGGTGTCTTAAGAGGAGGCCTGGGGGGCTCTAGAAGAGTCTGGGGCCTTTCAGAAGAGTCCTGGGGTGCTCTAGAAGGGTCTGGGGGCTTTTAGAAAGCTCCTGGGTGTCTCTAGAAATGTCTGGGGTCTTTTAGAAGGATCCGGGGAGTGTCTAGAAGTGTCTGCGGCCTTTCAGAAGGGTCCTGGGGGGCTCTAGAAGGGTCTGGGGGCTTTTAGAAGGGTTCTGGGGGGGTCTAGAAGGGTCTGGGGGCTTTTAGAATGGTCCTGGGAGGCTCTAGAAGGGCCTGGGTGCTTTTAGAAGGGTCCTGGGGGCCTCTAGAAGGGTCTGAGTGCTTTTAGAAGGGTCCTGGTGGGCTCTAGAAGGGTCTGGGGGCTTTTAGAATGATCCGGGGAGGATCTAGAAGGTTCTGGGGGCTTTCAGAAGGGTCCTGGGGGGCTCCAGAATGGTCTGGGGGCTTTTAGAAGGGTCACGGGGTTCTCTAGAAGGGTCTGGGAACTATTAGAGTGGTTCGGGGGGGCTCTAGAAGGGTCTGGAGGCTTTTAGAAGGGTCTTGGGGGGCTCTAGAAGGGTCTGGGGGCTTTTAGAATAATCCGGGGAGGGTCTAGAAGGGTCTGGGTTCTTTTAGAATAGTCCTGGGAGGTTTTAGAAGGGTCTGGGGTCTTTTAGAATGATCAGGGGAGGGTCTAGAAGGGTCTGGGCACTTTTAGACGGGTCCTGGGGGGCTCTACAAGGGTCTGGAGGCTTTTAGAGGGGTTCTGGGGGGCCCTAGAAGGGTCTGGGTTCATTTAGAAGGATCCTGGGAGGGTCTAGAAAGGTCTGGGGGCTTTTAGAAGGGTCCTTGGAGGCTCTAGAAGGGTCTGGGGGCTTTTAGAATGATCCGGGGAGGGTCTAGAAGGGTCTGGGGGCCTTTAGAATGGTCCTTGGGGGCTCTAGATTGGTCTGGGTGCTTTTAGAAGGGTCCTGGGAGGATGTAGAAGGGTCTGGGTTCTTTTAGATGGGTCCTGGGATGCTCTAGAAGGGTCTGGGTCTTTTAGAAGGGCCCTGGGGGGCTCTATAATGTTCTGGGGAATGTTAGAAGAATCCTGTAGGTCTCTAGAAGGGTCTGGGGGCTTTTAGATGGGTCCTAGGGGGCTCTAGAAGCGTCTGGGGGCTTTTAGAATGGTCCTGGGGGTCTCTTGAAGGGTCTGGGAGCTTTTAGAATGATCCGGTGAGGGTCTAGAAAGGTCTGGGGGCCTTTAGAATGGTCCTGGGTGGCTCTAGAAGGGTCTGGGTGCTTTTAGAAGGGTCCTGGGAGGCTCTAGAAGGGTCTGGGGGCTTTTAGAAGGGTCCTGGGGGTCTCTAGAAGGGTCTGGGTGCATTTAGAAGGGTCCTGGGGGGCTCTAGAAGGGTCTGGGGGCTTTTAGAAAGGTCCTGGGGGCCTCTAGAAGGGTCTGAGGGCTTTTAGAAGGGTCCTGGGGGGCTCTAGAAATGTCTGGTTGCTTTTAGAAGGGTCCTGGGGTGCTCTAGAAGGGAAGGGGTGCCTTAAGAGGAGGCCTGGGGGGCTCTAGAAGGGTCTGGGGTCTTTTAGAAGGGTCCTGGGGTGCTCTAGAAGGGTCTGGGGGCTTTTAGAATGCTCCTGGGTGTCTCTAGAAATGTCTGGGGTCTTTTAGAAGGATCCGGGGAGTGTCTAGAAGTGTCTGCGGCCTTTCAGAAGGGTCCTGGGGGGCTCTAGAAGGGTCTGGGTGCTTTTAGAAGGGTCCTGGGGGGGTCTAGAAGGGTCTGGGGGCATTTAGAATGGTCCTGGGAGGATCTAGAAGGGTCTGGGGGCTTTTAGAATGATCCGGGGAGGGTCTAGAAGATTCTGGGGGCTTTTAGAAGGGTCCTGGGGAGCTCTTGAAGGGCCTGGGGGCTTTTAGAAGGGTCCCGGCGTTCTCTAGCAGGGTCTGGGGGCATTTAGAAGTATCCTGGGGGCCTCTAGAAGGGTCTGGGATCTATTACAGGGGTCCGGTGGGGGTCTAGAAGGGTCTGGGGGCTTTTAGAAGGGTCCTGGGAGGCTCTAGAAGGGTCTGGGGGCTTTTAGAAGGGTCCTGGGGTGCTCTGGAATGGTCTGGGGGCTTGTAGAAGGGTCCTGGAGGGCTCTAGAAGGGTCTGGGTGCTTTTAGAAGGGTCCTTGTGGGCTCTAGAAGGGTCTGGGGGCTTGTAGAAAGGTCCTGGGAGGCTCTAGAAAAGTCTGGGTGCTTTTATAAGGGTCCTGGGGGGCTCTAGAAGGATCTGGGGGCTTTTAGAAGGGTCCTGGGAGGATCTAGAAGGGTCTGGGGTCTTTTAGAAGCGTCCTGGGTGGCTCTAGAAGGGTCTGGGGCCTTTTGGAAGGGTCCTGGGGGTCTCTAGAAGGGTCTGGGAGCTTTTAGAAAGGTCCTGGGAGGCTCTAGAAGGGTCTGGGGGCTTTTAGAACTGTCCTGGGCTGCTCTAGAAGGTTCTGGGGGCTTTCAGAAGGGTCCAGGGGTCCTCTAGAAGGGTCTGGAGGCTTTTAGAAAGGTCCGGGGGGGCTCTAGAAGGGTCTGGGGGCTTTTAGAAGGGTCCTGGGGAGCTCTAGAAGGGTCTGGGGACTTTAAGAAGGGTCCTGGGATGTCCTAGAAGGGACGGGGTGCCTGAAGAGGGGACCTGGGGGGCTCTAGAAGGGTCTGGGGGCTTTTAGAAGGGTCCTGGAGTATTCTAGAAGGGTCTGGGGGCTTTTAAAATGCTCCTGGGTATCTCTAGAAGTGTCTGGGGTCTTTTAGAAAGATCCGGGGAGGGTCTAGATGTGTCTGCGGCCTTTCAGAAGGGTCCGGGGGGGCTCTAGAAGTGTCTGGGGGCTTTTAGAAGGGTCCTGGGAGGCTCTAGAAGGGTCTGGGTGCTTTTAGAAGGGTCCTGGGGCCCTCTAGAAGGGTCTGAGTGCTTTTAGAAGGGTCATGGGGGTCTCTAGAAGGGTCTGGGTGCTTTTAGAATGATCCGGGGAGGGTCTAGAAGGTTCTGGGGGCTTTTAGAAGGGTCCTGGGGGACTCTAGAAGGGTCTGGGGGCTTTTAGAAGGGTCCCGGGGTTCTCTAGAAGGGTCTGGGGGCATTTAGAAGTATCCTGGTGGCCTCTAGAAGGGTCCGGGATCTATTAGAGTGGTCCGGGGGAGTTCTAGAAGGGTCTGGGGGCTTTTAGAAGGCTCCTGGGAGGCTCTAGAAGGGTCTGGGGGCTTTTAGAAAGGTCCTGGGTGCCTCTAGAAGGGTCTGAGGGCTTTTAGAAGGGTCCTGGGGGGCTCTAGAAATGTCTGGTTGCTTTTAGAAGGGTCCTGGGGTGCTCTAGAAGGGAAGGGGTGCCTTAAGAGGAGGCCTGGGGGGCTCTAGAAGGGTCTGGGGTCTTTTAGAAGGGTCCTGGGGTGCTCTAGAAGGGTCTGGGGGCTTTTAGAATGCTCCTGGGTGTCTCTAGAAATGTCTGGGGTCTTTTAGAAGGATCCGGGGAGTGTCTAGAAGTGTCTGCGGCCTTTCAGAAGGGTCCTGGGGGGCTCTAGAAGGGTCTGGGTGCTTTTAGAAGGGTCCTGGGGGGGTCTAGAAGGGTCTGGGGGCATTTAGAATGGTCCTGGGAGGATCTAGAAGGGTCTGGGGGCTTTTAGAATGATCCGGGGAGGGTCTAGAAGATTCTGGGGGCTTTTAGAAGGGTCCTGGGGAGCTCTTAAAGGGCCTGGGGGCTTTTAGAAGGGTCCCGGCGTTCTCTAGCAGGGTCTGGGGGCATTTAGAAGTATCCTGGGGGCCTCTAGAAGGGTCTGGGATCTATTACAGGGGTCCGGTGGGGGTCTAGAAGGGTCTGGGGGCTTTTAGAAGGGTCCTGGGAGGCTCTAGAAGGGTCTGGGGGCTTTTAGAAGGGTCCTGGGGTGCTCTGGAATGGTCTGGGGGCTTGTAGAAGGGTCCTGGGGGGCTCTAGAAGGGTCTGGGTGCTTTTAGAAGGGTCCTTGTGGGCTCTAGAAGGGTCTGGGGGCTTGTAGAAAGGTCCTGGGAGGCTCTAGAAGGGTCTGGGGCCTTTTGGAAGGGTCCTGGGGGTCTCTAGAAGGGTCTGGGAGCTTTTAGAAAGGTCCTGGGAGGCTCTAGAAGGGTCTGGGGGCTTTTAGAACTGTCCTGGGCTGCTCTAGAAGGTTCTGGGGGCTTTCAGAAGGGTCCAGGGGTCCTCTAGAAGGGTCTGGAGGCTTTTAGAAAGGTCCGGGGGGGCTCTAGAAGGGTCTGGGGGCTTTTAGAAGGGTCCTGGGGAGCTCTAGAAGGGTCTGGGGACTTTAAGAAGGGTCCTGGGATGTCCTAGAAGGGACGGGGTGCCTGAAGAGGGGACCTGGGGGGCTCTAGAAGGGTCTGGGGGCTTTTAGAAGGGTCCTGGAGTGTTCTAGAAGGGTCTGGGGGCTTTTAAAATGCTCCTGGGTATCTCTAGAAGTGTCTGGGGTCTTTTAGAAAGATCCGGGGAGGGTCTAGATGTGTCTGCGGCCTTTCAGAAGGGTCCGGGGGGGCTCTAGAAGTGTCTGGGGGCTTTTAGAAGGGTCCTGGGAGGCTCTAGAAGGGTCTGGGTGCTTTTAGAAGGGTCCTGGGGCCCTCTAGAAGGGTCTGAGTGCTTTTAGAAGGGTCATGGGGGTCTCTAGAAGGGTCTGGGTGCTTTTAGAATGATCCGGGGAGGGTCTAGAAGGTTCTGGGGGCTTTTAGAAGGGTCCTGGGGGACTCTAGAAGGGTCTGGGGGCTTTTAGAAGGGTCCCGGGGTTCTCTAGAAGGGTCTGGGGGCATTTAGAAGTATCCTGGTGGCCTCTAGAAGGGTCTGGGATCTATTAGAGTGGTCCGGGGGAGTTCTAGAAGGGTCTGGGGGCTTTTAGAAGGCTCCTGGGAGGCTCTAGAAGGGTCTGGGGGCTTTTAGAAGGTTCCTGCGGTTCTCTAGAAGGGTCTGGGGACTTATAGAAGGGTCCTGGGGGCCTCTAGAAGGGTCTGAGATCTGTTAGAGTCGTTCGGGGGGGCTCTAGAAGGGTCTGGAGGCTTCTAGAAGGGTCTTGGGGGGCTCTAGAAGGGTCTGGGGGCTTTTAGAATAATCCGGGGAGGGTCTAGAAGGGTCTGGGTTCTTTTAGAATAGTCCTGGGAGGTTTTAGAAGGGTCTGGGGTCTTTTAGAATGATCAGGGGAGGGTCTAGAAGGGTCTGGGCGCTTTTAGACGGGTCCTGGGGGGCTCTACAAGGGTCTGGAGGCTTTTAGAGGGATTCTGGGGGGCCCTAGAAAGGTCTGGGTTCATTTCGAAGGATCCGGGGAGGGTCTAGAAAGGTCGGGGGGCTATTAGAAGGGTCCTGGGAGGCTCTAGAAGAATCTGGGGGCTTTTAGAATGATCCGGGGAGGGTCTAGAAGGGTCTGGTGGCTTTTAGAAGGGTCCTGGGGGGGTCTAGAAGGGTCTGGGTGCTTTTAGAATGATCCTGGGGGGCTCTAGAAGGGTCTCGGGTCTTTTTGAAGGATCCGGGGAGGGTCTAGAAGGGTCTGGGGGCTTTTAGAAGGGTCCTAGGGGCCTCTAGAAGGGTCTAGGGGCTTTTAGATGGGTCCTAGGGGGCTCTAGAAGCGTCTGGGGGCTTTTAGAATGATCCTGGGGGTCTCTAGAAGGGTCTGGGGGCTTTTAGAATGATCCGGGGAGGGTCTAGAAAGGTCTGGGGGCCTTTAGAATGGTCCTGGGGGGCTCTAGAAGGGTCTGGAGGCTTTTAGAAGGGTCCTGGGAGGCTCTAGAAGGGTCTGGGGGCTTTTAGAAGAGTCCTGGGTGGCTCTAGAGGGTTCTGGGGTGTTTTAGAAGGGTCCTAGGGGCCTCTAGAAGGGTCTGGGGGCTTTTAGAAGGGTCCTGGGATGCTCTAGAAGGGTCTGGGTGCTTTTAGAAGGGTCCTGGGATGCTCTAGAAGGGTCTGGGAGCTTTTAGAATGGTCCGGGGGGGCTCTAGAAGGGTCTGGGGAATTTTAGAAGGGTCCTCGGATTCTCTAGAAGGGTCTGGGGGCTTTAGAAGGGTCCTGGAGGGCTCTAGAATGTTCTGGGGGTTTCAGAAGGGTCCTGGGGGTCTCTAGAAGGGTCTGGGGGCTTTTAGAATGGTCCTGGGGGGCTCTAGAATGGTCTGGGGGCTTTTAGAAGGGTCCTGGGTGTCTCTAGAAGGGTCTGGGGGCTTTTAGAAGGGTCCTGGCAGGATCTAGATGGGTCTGGGGGCTTTTAGAAGGGTCCTGGAATGCTCTAGAAGGGTCTGGGGGCTTCTAGAAGGGTTCTGGGGGGCTCTAGAAGGTTCTGGGTGCTTTTAGAAGGGTCCTGGGTGGCTCTAGAAGGGTCTGGGGGCTTTTAGAAGGGTCCGGTGGGGCTCTAGAAGGGTCTGGGGGCTATTAGAAGTGTCCTGGGGTGCTCTAGAAGGGTCTGGGGAATTTTAGAAGGGTCCTCGGATGCTCTAGAAGGGTCTGGGTGCTTTTAGAAGGGTCCTGGCGGACTCTAGAATCTTCTGGGGGCTTTCAAAAGGGTCCTAGGGGGCTCTATAAGGGTCTGGGGGCTTTTGGAATGATCCTGGGGGGCTCTAGAAGGGTCTGGGGGCTTTTAGAATGATACTGGGGGGCTCTAGAAGGGTTTGGGGGCTTTTAGAATGATCCGGGGACGGTCTAGAAGGGTCTTTATGCTTTTTGAAGGATCCTAGGCGGCTCTAGAAGGGTCTGGGGTCTTTTAGAAGGGTCCTGGGGTGCTCTAGAAGGGTCTGGAGGCTTTTAGAATGGTCCTGGGAGGCTCTAGAATGGTCTGGGGGCTTTTAGAAGGGTCCTGGGAGGCTCTAGAAGGGTCTAGAGGCTTTTAGAAGGTTCCTGGGGGCCTCTAGAAGGGTCTGGGGGCGTTTAGAAGGGACCTGTGAGGCTCTGGAAGGGTCTGGGTGCTTTTATAAGGGTCCTGGGGGGCTCTAGAAGGGTCTGGGGGCTTTTAGAAGGGTCCTGGGAGGCTCTAGAAGGGTTTGGGGGCTTTTAGAATGGTCCTGGGGGGCTCTAGAAGGGTTTGGGGGCATTTAGAATGGTCCTGGGGGGCTCTAGAAGGGTCTGGGGTCTTTTATATTGTCCTGGGGGTCTGTAGAAGGGTCTGGGTGCTTTTAGAAGGGTCCTGTGGGGCTCTAGAAGGGTCTGGCGGCTTTCAGAAGGGTCGTGGGTGCCTCTAGAAGGGTCTAGGGGCTTTTAGAAGGGTCCGGGGGAGCTCTAGAAGGGTCTGGGGGCTTTTAGAAGGGTCCTGGGGTGCTCTAGAAGGGTCTGGTAGCTTTTAGAAGGGTCCTAGTGTGCTCTAGAAGGTACGGGGGGGCTTAAGAGGGGCCCTGGGGCCTCTAGAAGGGTCTGGGGTCTTTTAGAAGCGTCCTGGGGGGCTCTATAAGGGTCTGGAGGATTTTAGAAGGGTCCGGGGGGGCTCTAGAAGGGTCTGGGGGCTTTTAGAAGGGTCCTAGGGTGCTCTAGAAGAGTCTTGGGGCTTTTATAGGGTCCTGGGGGCCTCTAGAAGGGTCTGGGAACTATTAGAGTGGTTCGGGGGGGCTCTAGAAGGGTCTTGAGGCTTTTAGAAGGGTCTTGGGGGGCTCTAGAAGGGTCTGGGTTCTTTTAGAATAGTCCTGGGAGGTTTTAGAAGGGTCTGGGGTCTTTTAGAATGATCAGGGGATGGTCTAGAAGGGTCTGGGCGCTTTTAGACGGGTCCTGGGGGGCTCTACAAGGGTCTGGAGGCTTTTAGAGGGGTTCTGGGGGGCCCTAGAAGGGTCTGGGTTCATTTAGAAGGATCCGGGGAGGGTCTAGAAAGGTCGGGGGGCTATTAGAAGGGTCCTGGGAGGCTCTAGAAGAATCTGGGGGCTTTTAGAATGATCCGGGGAGGGTCTAGAAGTGTCTGGGGTCCTTTAGAAGGGTCCGGGGGGGCTCTAGAAGGGTCTGGGTTCTTTTAGAAGGGTCCTGGGGGCCTCTAGAAGGGTCTGGGGGCTTTTAGAATGATCCGGGGAGGGTCTAGAAAGGTCTGGGGGCCTTTAGAATGGTCCTGGGGGGCTCTAGAATTGTCTGGGTGCTTTTAGAAGGGTCTTGGGAGGCTCTAGAAGGGTCTGGGGGCTTTTAGAATAGTCCTGTGTGGCTCTAGAGGGTTCTGGGGGCTTTTAGAAGGGTCCTAGGGGCCTCTAGAAGGGTCTGGGGGCTTTTAGAAGGGTCCTGGGATGCTCTGAAAGGGTCTGGGTGCTTTTAGAAGGGTCCTCGGATGCTCTAGAAGGGTCTGGGGTCTTTTAGAAGGGTCCTGGGGGGTCTAGAGTGTTCTGGGGGCTTTCAGAAGGGTCCTGGGGGTCTCTAGAAGGATCTGGGGGCTTTTAGAAGGGTCCTGTGGGGCTCTAGAATGGTCTGGGGGCTTTTAGAATGGTCCTGGGTGGCTCTAGAAGGGTCTGGGGGCTTTCAGAATGATCCGGGGACGGTCTAGAAGGGTCTGGGTGCTTTTTGAAGGGTCCGGGGGGGCTCTAGAAGGGTCTGGGGGCTTTTAGAAGGGTCCTGGGGGTCTCTAGAAGGGTCTGGTGGCTTTTAGAAGGGTCCTGGGGTGCTCTAGAAGGGTCTGGGTGCTTTTAGACGGGTCCGGGGAGACTCTAGAAAGGTCTGGGTGCTTTTAGAAAGGTCCTGGGGTGCTCTAGAAGGGTCTGGGGGCTTTTAGACGGGTCCTGGGGGGCTCTAGAAGGGTCTGGGTGCTTTTATAGTGTCCTGGGGGTCTGTAGAAGGGTCTGGGTGCTTTTAGAATGGTCCTGTGGGGCTCTAGAAGGATCTGGCGGCTTTCAGAAGGGTCGTGGGGGCCTCTAGAAGGGTCTAGGGGCTTTTAGAAGGCTCCGGGGGAGCTCTAGAAGGGTCTGGGGGCTTTTAGAAGGGTCCTGGGGTGCTCTAGAAGGGTCTGGGGGCTTTTAGAAGGGTCCTAGTGTGCTCTAGAATGTTCGGGGGGGGTTTAAGAGGGGCCCTGGGCCTCTAGAAGGGTCTGTGGTCTTTTAGAAGAGTCCTGGGGGGCTCTATAAGGGTCTGGAGGATTTTAGAAGGGTCCGGGGGGGCTCTAGAAGGGTCTGGAGGCTTTTAGAAGGGTCCTGGGGTGCTCTAGAAGAGTCTGGGGGCTTTTATAGGGTCCTGGGGGCCTCTAGAAGGGTCTGGGAACTATTAGAGTGGTTCGGGGGGGCTCTAGAAGGGTCTGGAGGCTTTTAGAATAATCCGGGGAGGGTCTAGAAGGGTCTGGGTTCTTTTAGAATACTCCTGGGAGGTTTTAGAAGGGTCTGGGGGCTTTTAGAATGGTCCTGGGGGGCTCTAGAAGGGTCTGGGTGCTTTTATAGTGTCCTGGGGGTCTGTAGAAGGGTCTGGGTGCTTTTAGAAGGTTCCTGGGGGCCTCTAGAAGGGTCTGAGTGCTTTTAGAATGGTCCTGGGGGGCTCTAGAAGGGTCTGGGAGCTTTTAGAATGATCCGGGGAGGGTCTAGAAGGTACTGGGGTCTTTTAGAAGGGTCCTGGGGGGCTCTAGAATGGTCTGGGGGCTTTTAGAATCGTCCCGGGGTTCTCTAGAAGGGTCTGGGACTTATAGAAGGGTCCTGGGGGCCTCTAGAAGGGTCTGGGATCTATTAGAGTGGTTCGGGGGGGCTCTAGAAGGGTCTGGAGGCTTTTAGACGGGTCCTGGGGGGCTCTAGAAGGGTCTGGAGGCTTTTAGAGGGGTTCTGGGGGGCCCTAGAAGGGTCTGGGTTCATTTAGAAGGATCCTGGGAGGGTCTAGAAAGGTCGGGGGGCTATTAGAAGGGTCCTTGGAGGCTCTAGAAGGGTCTGGGGGCTTTTAGAATGATCCGGGAGGGTCTAGAAGGGTCTGGGGGCCTTTAGAATGGTCCTTGGGGGCTCTAGATTGGTCTGGGTGCTTTTAGAAGGGTCCTGGGAGGATGTAGAAGGGTCTGGGTTCTTTTAGATTGGTCCTGGGATGCTCTAGAAGGGTCTGGGTCTTTTAGAAGGGCCCTGGGGGGCTCTATAATGTTCTGGGGAATGTCAGAAGAATCCTGTGGGTCTCTAGAAGGGTCTGGGGGCTTTTAGAAGGGTCCTGGGGGTCTCTAGAAGGGTCTGGGTGCATTTAGAAGGGTCCTGGGGGGCTCTAGAAGGGTCTGGGGGCTTTTAGAAAGGTCCTGGGGGCCTCTAGAAGGGTCTGAGGGCTTTTAGAAGGGTCCTGGGGGGCTCTAGAAATGTCTGGTTGCTTTTAGAAGGGTCCTGGGGTGCTCTAGAAGGGACGGGGTGCCTTAAGAGGAGACCTGGGGGGCTCTAGAAGGGTCTGGGGGCTTTTAGAAGGGTCCTGGGATTCTCTAGAAGGGTCTGGGGGCTTTTAGAATGCTCCTGGTTGTCTCTAGAAATGTCTGGGGTCTTTTAGAAGGATCCGGGGAGTGTCTAGAAGTGTCTGCGGCCTTTCAGAAGGGTCCTGGGGGGCTCTAGAAGGGTCTGGGTGCTTTTAGAAGGGTCCTGGGGGGGTCTAGAAGGGTCTGGGGGCTTTTAGAATGGTCCTGGGAGGCTCTAGAAGGGTCTGGGTGCTTTTAGAAGGGTACTGGGGGGCTCTAGAAGGGTCTGGGGGCTTTTAGAATGATCCGGGGAGGGTCTAGAAGATTCTGGGGGCTTTTAGAAGGGTCCTGTGGAGCTCTAGAAGGGTCTGGGGGCTTTTAGAAGGGTCCCGGCGTTCTCTAGAAGGGTCTGGGGGCATTTAGAAGTATCCTGGGGGCCTCTAGAAGGGTCTGGGGTCTATTACAGGGGTCCGGTGGGGGTCTAGAAGGGTCTGGGGGCTTTTAGAAGGGTCCTGGGGTGCTCTGGAATGGTCTGGGGACTTGTAGAAGGGTCCTGGGGGGCTCTAGAAGGGTCTGGGTGCTTTTAGAAGGGTCCTTGTGGGCTCTAGAAGGGTCTGGGGGCTTATAGAAAGGTCCTGGGAGGCTCTAGAAAAGTCTGGGTGCTTTTATAAGGGTCCTGGGGGCTCTAGAAGGGTCTGGGGGCTTTTAGAAGGGTCCTGGGAGGATCTAGAAGGGTCTGGGGTCTTTTAGAAGCGTCCTGGGTGGCTCTAGAAGGGTCTGGGGGCTTTTAGAAGGGTCCTGGGGGTCTCTAGAAGGGTCTGGGAGCTTTTAGAAAGGTCCTGGGAGGCTCTAGAAGGGTCTGGGGGCTTTTAGAACTGTCCTGGGATGCTCTAGAAGGGTCTGGGGGCTTTTAGAATGGTTCTGGGATGCTCTAGAAGGTTCTGGGGGCTTTCAGAAGGGTCCAGGGGTCCTCTAGAAGGGTCTGGAGGCTTTTAGAAGGGTCCGGGGGGGCTCTAGAAGGGTCTGGGGGCTTTTAGAAGGGTCCTGGGGTGCTCTAGAAGGGTCTGGGGTCTTTAAAAAGGGTCCTGGGGTGTCCTAGAAGGGACGTGGTGCCTTAAGAGGGGACCTGGGGGGCTCTAGAAGGGTCTGGGGGCTTTTAGAAGGGTCCTGGAGTGTTCTAGAAGGGTCTGGGGGCTTTTAGAATGCTCCTGGGTATCTCTTGAAGTGTCTGGGGTCTTTTAGAAAGATCCGGGGAGTGTCTAGATGTGTCTGCGGCCTTTCAGAAGGGTCCTGGGGGGCTCTAGAAGTGTCTGGGTGCTTTTAGAAGGGTCCTGAGGGGGTCTAGAAGGGTCTGGGGGCTTTTAGAATGGTCCTGGGGTGCTCTAGAAGGGTCTGGGGGCTTTTAGACGGGTCCTGGTGTGCTCTAGAAGGGACGGGGGGGCTTAAGAAGGGCCCTGGGGCCTCTAGAAGGGTCTGGGGGCTTTTAGAAGGGTCCTGGGAGGCTCTAGAAGGGTTTGGAAGTTTTTAGAATGGTCCTGGGGGGCTCTAGAAGGGTCTGGGGGCTTTTAGAATGGTCCTGGGGGGCTCTAGAAGGGTCTGGGTGCTTTTAGAAGGGTCCTGTGGGGCTCTAGAAGGATCTGGCGGCTTTCAGAAGGGTCGTGGGGGCCTCTAGAAGGGTCTAGGGGCTTTTAGAAGGGTCCGGGGGATCTCTAGAAGGGTCTGGGGGTTTTTAGAAGGGTCCTAGTGTGCTCTAGAATGTACGGGGGGGGTTTAAGAGGGGCCCTGGGGCCTCTAGAAGGGTCTGTGGTCTTTTAGAAGAGTCCTGGGGGGCTCTATAAGGGTCTGGAGGATTTTAGAAGGGTCCGGGGGGGCTCTAGAAGGGTCTGGAGGCTTTTAGAAGGGTCCTGGGGTGCTCTAGAAGAGTCTGGGGGCTTTTATAGGGTCCTGGGGGCCTCTAGAAGGGTCTGGGAACTATTAGAGTGGTTCGGGGGGGATCTAGAAGGGTCTGGAGGCTTTTAGAAGGGTCTTTGGTGGCTCTAGAAGGGTCTGGGTTCTTTTAGAATAATCCGGGGAGGGTCTAGAAGGGTCTGGGTTCTTTTAGAATAATCCTGGGAGGTTTTAGAAGGGTCTGGGGGCTTTTAGAATGGTCCTGGGGGGTTCTAGAAGGGTCTGGGTGCTTTTATAGTGTCCTGGGGTTCTGTAGAAGGGTCTGGGTGCTTTTAGAAGGTTCCTGGGGGCCTCTAGAAGGGTCTGGGATCTATTAGAGCGGTTCGGGGAGGCTCTAGAAGGGTCTGGAGGCTTTTAGAAGGGTCTTGGGGGGCTCTAGAAGGGTCTGGGGGCTTTTAGAATAATCCGGGGAGGGTCTAGAAGGGTCTGGGTTCTTTTAGAATAGTCCTGGGAGGTTTTAGAAGGGTCTGGGGTCTTTTAGAATGATCAGGGGAGGGTCTAGAAGGGTCTGGGCGCTTTTAGACGGGTCCTGGGGGGCTCTACAAGGGTCTGGAGGCTTTTAGAGGGGTTCTGGGGGGCCCTGGATGGGTCTGGGTTCATTTAGAAGGATCCTGGGAGGGTCTAGAAAGGTCGGGGGGCTATTAGAAGGGTCCTTGGAGGCTCTAGAAGGGTCTGGGGGCTTTTAGAATGATCCGGGGAGGGTCTAGAAGGGTCTGGGGGCCTTTAGAATGGTCCTTGGGGGCTCTAGATTGGTCTGGGTGCTTTTAGAAGGGTCCTGGGAGGATGTAGAAGGGTCTGGGTTCTTTTAGATGGGTCCTGGGATGCTCTAGAAGGGTCTGGGTCTTTTAGAAGGGCCCTGGGGTCTCTATAATGTTCTGGGGAATGTCAGAAGAATCCTGTGGGTCTCTAGAATGGTCTGGGGGCTTTTAGAAGGGTCCTGGGGGTCTCTAGAAGGGTCTGGGTGCATTTAGAAGGGTCCTGGGGGGCTCTAGAAGGGTCTGGGGGCTTTTAGAAAGGTCCTGGGGGCCTCTAGAAGGGTCTGGGGGCTTTTAGAAGGGTCCTGGGGGGCTCTAGAAATGTCTGGTTGCTTTTAGAAGGGTCCTGGGGTGCTCTAGAAGGGACGGGGTGCCTTAAGAGGAGACCTGGGGGGCTCTAGAAGGGTCTGGGGGCTTTTAGAAGGGTCCTGGGGTGCTCTAGAAGGGTCTGGGGGCTTTTAGAATGCTCCTGGTTGTCTCTAGAAATGTCTGGGGTCTTTTAGAAGGATTCGGGGAGTGTCTAGAAGTGTCTGCGGCCTTTCAGAAGGGTCCTGGGTGGCTCTAGAAGGGTCTGGGTGCTTTTAGAAGGGTCCTGGGGGGGTCTAGAAGGGTCTGGGGGCTTTTAGAATGGTCCTGGGAGGCTCTAGAAGGGTCTGGGTGCTTTTAGAAGGGTCCTGGGGGCCTCTAGAAGGGTCTGAGTGCTTTTAGAAGGGTACTGGGGGGCTCTAGAAGGGTCTGGGGGCTTTTAGAATGATCCGGGGAGGGTCTAGAAGATTCTGGGGGCTTTTAGAAGGGTCCTGTGGAGCTCTAGAAGGGTCTGGGGGCTTTTAGAAGGGTCCCGGCGTTCTCTAGAAGGGTCTGGGGGCATTTAGAAGTATCCTGGGGGCCTCTAGAAGGGTCTGGGATCTATTACAGGGGTCCAGTGGGGGTCTAGAAGGGTCTGGGGGCTTTTAGAAGGGTCCTGGGAGACTCTAGAAGGGTCTGGGGGCTTTTAGAAGGGTCCTGGGGTGCTCTGGAATGGTCTGGGGACTTGTAGAAGGGTCCTGGGGGGCTCTAGAAGGGTCTGGGTGCTTTTAGAAGGGTCCTTGTGGGCTCTAGAAGGGTCTGGGGGCTTATAGAAAGGTCCTGGGAGGCTCTAGAAGGGTCTGGGGGCTTTTAGAACTGTCCTGGGATGCTCTAGAAGGGTCTGGGGGCTTTTAGAATGGTTCTGGGATGCTCTAGAAGGTTCTGGGGGCTTTCAGAAGGGTCCAGGGGTCCTCTAGAAGGGTCTGGAGGCTTTTAGAAGGGTCCGGGGGGGCTCTAGAAGGGTCTGCGGGCTTTTAGAAGGGTCCTGGGGTGCTCTAGAAGGGTCTGGGGTCTTTAAGAAGGGTCCTGGGGTGTCCTAGAAGGGACGGGGTGCCTTAAGAGGGGACCTGGGGGGCTCTAGAAGGGTCTGGGTGCTTTTAGAAGGGTCCTGGAGTGTTCTAGAAGGGTCTGGGGGCTTTTAGAATGCTCCTGGGTATCTCTAGAAGTGTCTGGGGTCTTTTAGAAAGATCCGGGGAGTGTCTAGATGTGTCTGCGGCCTTTCAGAAGGGTCCTGGGGGGCTCTAGAAGTGTCTGGGGGCTTTTAGAAGGGTCCTGGGGGGGTCTAGAAGGGTCTGGGGTCTTTTAGAATGGTCCTGGGAGGATCTAGAAGGGTCTGGGTGCTTTTAGAAGGGTCCTGGGGCCCTCTAGAAGGGTCTGTGGGCTTTTAGAAGGGTCCCTGGGTTCTCTAGAAGGGTCTGGGGGCTTTTAGAAGGGTCTTGGGAGGCTCTAGAAGGGTCTAGAGGCTTTTAGAAGGTTCCTGGGGGCCTCTAGAAGGGTCTGGGGGCGTTTAGAAGGGACCTGTGAGTCTCTGGAAGGGTCTGGGTGCTTTTATAAGGGTCCTGGGGGGCTCTAGAAGGGTCTCGGGGCTTTTAGAAGGGTCCTGGGGTCCTCTAGAAGGGTCTGGGATCTTTTAGAAGGGTCCTGGGGGGCTCTATAAGGGTCTGGAGGATTTTAGAAGGGTCCGGGGGGGCTCTAGAAGGGTCTGGGGGCTTTTAGAAGGGTCCTGGGGTGCTCTAGAAGAGTCTGGGGGCTTTTATATGGTCCTGGGTGCCTCCAGAAGGGTCTGGGAACTATTAGAGTGGTTCGGGGGGGCTCTAGAAGGGTCTGGAGGCTTTTAGAAGGGTCTTGGGGGGCTCTAGAAGGGTCTGGGGGCTTTTAGAATAATCCGGGGAGGGTCTAGAAGGATCTGGGTTCTTTTAGAATAGTCCTGGGAGGTTTTAGAAGGGTCTGGGGTCTTTTAGAATGATCAGGGGAGGGTCTAGAAGGGTCTGGGCGCTTTTAGACGGGTCCTGGGGGGCTCTACAAGGGTCTGGAGGCTTTTAGAGGCGTTCTAGGGGGCACTAGAAGGGTCTGGGTTCATTTAGAAGGATCCGGGGAGGGTCTAGAAAGGTCGTGGGGCTATTAGAAGGGTCCTGGGATGCTCTAGAAGAATCTGGGGGCTTTTAGAATGATCCGGGGAGGGTCTAGAAGGGTCTGGGGGCTTTTAGAAGGGTCCTGGGGGGCTCTAGAATGGTCGGGGGTTTTTAGAATGGTCCTGGGTAGCTCTAGAAGGGTCTGGGGTCTTTTAGAAGGGTCCGGGGTGGCTCTAGAAGGGTCTGGGGAATTTTAGAAGGGTCCTCGGATTTTCTAGAAGGGTCTGGGGGCTTTTAGAAGGGTCCTGGAGGGCTCTAGAAGGTTCTGGGGGCTTTCAGAAGGGTCCTGTAGGTCTCTAGAAGGGTCTGGGGGCTTTTAGAAGGGTCCTGGGGGGCTCTAGAAGGGTCTGGGGTCCTTTAGAAGGGTCCTGGGTGGGTCTAGAATGGTCTGGGGGCTTTTAGAAGGATCCTGGGGGCCTCTAGAAGGGTCTGGGGCCTTTTAGAAGAGTCCTGTGTGGCTCTAGAGGGTTCTGGGGGCTTTTAGAAGGGTCCTAGGGGCCTCTAGAAGGGTCTGGGGGCTTTTAGAAGGGTCCTGGGATGCTCTAGAAGGGGCTGGGTTCTTTTAGAAGGGTCCTCGGATGCTCTAGAAGGTTCTGGGGTCTTTTAGAAGGGTCCTGGGGGTCTAGAATGTTCTGGGGGCTTTCAGAAGGGTCCTGGGGGTCTCTAGAAGGGTCTGGCGGCTTTTAGAAGGGTCCTGGGGGGCTCTAGAATGGTCTGGGGGGTTTTAGAATGGTCCTGGGTGGCTCTAGAGGGTTCTGGGGGCTTTTAGAATGGTCCTAGGGGCATCTAGAAGGGTCTGGGTGCTTTTAGAAGAGTCCTGGGTGGCTCTAGAGGGTTCTGGGGGCTTTTAGAAGGGTCCTAGGGGCCTCTAGAAGGGTCTGGGGGCTTTTAGAAGGGTCCTGGGATGCTCTAGAAGGGTCTGGGTGCTTTTAGAAGGGTCCTCGGATTCTCTAGAAGGGTCTGGGGGCTTTTAGAAGGGTCCTGGGGGGCTCTAGAATGTTCTGGGGGCTTTCAGAAGGGTCCTGGGGGTCTCTAGAAGGGTCTGGGTGCTTTTAGAAGGGTCCTGGGGGGCTCTAGAATGGTCGGGGGGTTTTAGAATGGTCCTGGGTAGCTCTAGAAGGGTCTGGGGAATTTTAGAAGGGTCCTCGGATTTTCTAGAAGGGTCTGGGGGCTTTTAGAAGGGTCCTGGAGGGCTCTAGAAGGTTCTGGGGGCTATTAGAAGGGTCCTGGGGGTCTCTAGAAGGGTCTGGGGGCTTTTAGAAGGGTCCTGGGGGGCTCTAGAAGAGTCTGGGTGCCTTTAGAAGGGTCCTGGGTGACTCTAGAATGTTCTGCTGGCTTTCAGAAGGGTCCTGGGATCCTCTAGAAGGGTCTGGGGGCTTTTAGAAGGGTCCTGGGTGGCTCTAGAAGGGTCTGGGGGCTTTTAGAAAGGTCCTGGGGTGCTCTGAATCGTCTCGGGGCTTTTAGAAGGGTCCTGGGTGGCTCTAGAAGGTTCTGGGGGCTTTTAGAAGGGTCCTGGGAGGATCTAGAAGGGTATGGGGGCTTTTAGAAGGATCCGTGGAGGGTCTAGAAGGGTCTGGGGGCTTTTAGAAGGGTCCTGGTTGGCCCTAGAAGGGTCTCGGGACTTTTAGAAGGGTCCTGGGGGCCTCTAGAAGGGTCTGGTGGCTTTTAGAATGGTCCTGGGGGGCTCTAGACGGGTCTGGGGGCTTTTAGATGTGTCCTGGAGGGCTCTAGAATGGTCTGGGGGCTTTTAGATTGGTCCTGGGTGTCTCTAGAAGGGTCTGGGGGCTTTTAGAGCGGTCCTGGGAGGCTCTAGAAGGGTCTGGGGGCTTTTAGAATGATCCGGGGACGGTCTAGAAGGGTCTTTATGCTTTTTGAAGGATCCTAGGGGGCTCTAGAAGGGTCTGGGGTCTTTTAGAAGGGTCCTGGGGGGCTCTAGAAGGGTCTAGAGGCTTTTAGAAGGGTCCTGGGTGCCTCTAGAAGTGTCTGGGGGCGTTCAGAAGGGTCCTGGGAGGCTCTGGAAGGGTCTGGGTGCTTTTATAAGGGTCCTGGGGGCCTCTCGAAGTGTCTGGGTGGTTTTTACAAGGGTCCGGGGGGGCTCTAGAAGGGTCTGGGGACTTTTAGAAGGGTCCTGGTGGCCTCTAGACAAGTCTGGGGGCTATTAGAAGGGTCCTGGGGGGCTCTAGAAGGGTCTGGGGGCTTGTAGAAGGGTCCTGGGTGGGGCTAGAAGGGTCTGGGTTCTTTTAGAAGGGTCCTGGGTGGCTCTAGGAGGTTCTGGGGGCTTTCAGAATGGTCCTGGGGGTCTCTAGAAGGGTCTGGGGGCTTTTATAGGGTCCTCGGGGTCTGTAGAAGTGTCTGGGTGCTTTTAGAATGGTCCTGTGGGGCTCTAGAATGTTCTGGGGGCTTTCAGAAGGGTCCTGGGGGCCTCTAGAAGGGTCTCGGGTCTTTTAGAAGGGTCCGGGGGGGCTCTAGAAGGGTCTGGGGGCTTTTAGAAGGGTCCTGGGGTGATCTGGAAGGGTCTGGGGACTTTTAGAAGGGTCCTGGGATGCTCTAGAAGGGACGGGGCTGCTTAAGAGGGGCCCTGGGTCCTCTAGAAGGGTCTGGGGGCTTTTAGAAGGGTCCTGGGGGGCTCTAGAAGGGTCTGGAAGTTTTTAGAAGGGTCCTGGGGGTCTCTAGAAGGGTCTGGGGGCTTTTAGAAGTGTCCTGGGGGGCTCTAGAATGGTCTGGGGTCTTTTAGAATGGTCCTGGGGGGCTCTAGAAGGGACGGGGTGGCTTAAGAGGGGCCCTGGGTCCTCTAGAAGGGTCTGGGGGCTTTTAGAAGGGTCCTGGGGGGCTCTAGAAGGGTCTGGGGGCTTTTAGAAGGGTCCTGGGTTCCTCTAGAAGGGTCTCGGGGCTTTTAGAAGGATCCGGGGAGGGTCTAGAAGGGTCTGGGGTCTTTTAGAAGGGTCTTGGGAGGCTCTAGAAGGGTCTGGGGCCTTTTCAAAGGAACCTGAACGTCTCCAGAAGGGTCTGGGGGCTTTTGGAAGGGTCCTTGGGGGCTCTAGAATGGTCTGGGTCCTTTGTACTTAGCTGGCAGGGGAGACACCCTGATCAAGCAGGTGCTTTTCCCAGGCCAGGCTCATCCTTTGCACTCCGGGTGTGCTGACCCCTGCGAATTCCCCAAATGTGCAAAATTAAAATTTTTGCTCTAGAAGCACCCAGACCGTTCTAGAGCCCCCCAGGAACCTTCTAAAAGCACCCAGACACGTCTAGAGCCCCCAGGAACATTCTAAAATCCCCCAGACACTTTTAGAGCCACCAGTGTCCTTCTCAAAGCCCCCGGACTTTCTAGAGCCCCCCAAAACCTTATAAAGGCCCCCAAAAAACCCTTCCGGAGCCCCTTAGGAACCTTTTTAGAGACCCTAGACCCTCCTAGATCCTTCAAGGACTCTTCTAAAAGCCCCCAGATACTTCTAGGGGTTAGAGGCAGGGTTAGGGTTAGGGTTAGAGTTAGGGTTAGGGTTAGGGTTAGGGTTAGGGTTAGGGTTAGGGTTAGAGTTAGGGTTAGGGTTAGGGTTAGGGTTAGGGTTAGGGTTAGGGTTAGCGTTAGGGTTAGGGTTAGGGTTAGGGTTAGGGTTAGGGTTTGGGTTAGGGTTTGGGTTTGTGTTAGAGTTAGGGTTAGAGTAAGAGTTAGGGTTAGGGTTAGGGTTAGGGTTAGGAACCTTTTTTAGCCCTACAGGACCCATCTAAAAGCACTCAGACCATTCAACATCCCCTCAGGACCCTCCTAACTGTCCCTAGATCCTTCTAGAGCCCACCAGGACCCTTCTATAAGACCCAGACCCATCTAGAGCCCCCCAAGACCATTCTAAAAGCCCCCAGACCCTTCTAGAGCCCCCCAGGACCCTTCTAATAGCCCCCAGAGCCTTCTAGATGCCCCCAGGACGCTTCTAAAAGCCCTAACACCCTTCTAGAGCCGCCCAGGACCCTTCTAAAAGCCTCCAGACACTTCTAGAGCTCCCCAGGACCCTTCTAAAATCCCCCAGACCCTTCTAGAGACCCCCAGGGCCCCTCTAAAGGTCCCCAGACCTTTCTAGAGCCCCCCAGGACCCATCTAAAAGCACCCAGACCCTTCTACATCCCCACAGAACCCTTCTAAAAGCCCCCAGACCCTTCTAGAGCCACCCAGGTCCCTTCTAAAAGCACCCAGACCCTTCTGGATTCACCCAGGACCCTTCTGAAAGCACCCAGACCCTTCTAGAGCCCCGCAGGACCCTTCTAAAAGCACCCAGACCCCCTTCTAGAGCCTCCCCGGATCCTTCTAAAATCCTCCAGACATTTGTAGAGCCACCCAGGACCCTTCTAAAACCCTCCAGACCCTTCTAGAGCTCCCCAGGACCCTTCTAAATGCACCCAGACATTTCTAGCGCCCCCCAGGACCCTTCTAAAAGCCAACAGACCATTCTAGAGCTCCCCAGGACCCTTCTAAAAGCCCTCAGACCCTTCTAGAGCCCCCCAGGACCCTTCTAAAAGCCACCAGACCCTTCTAGACCCTCCCCGAATCCTTCTAAAAGCACTCAGACCCTTCCAGAGACACGCAGGACCCTTCTAAAAGCCCCCAGACCCTTCTAGACCCTCCCCGGATCCTTCTAATAGCCCCCAGACCGTTCTAGAGCCCCCCAGGACCCTTCTAAAAGCCCCCAGACCCTTCTAGAGGCTCCGAGGACCCTTCTGAAAGCCCACGGACCCTTCTAGAGCCCCCCAGGACCCATCTAAAATCCCCCAGACCCTTCTACAGACCCACAGGACCATTCTAAAAGCCCCCAGACCCTTCTAGAGCCCCGCAGGACCCTTCTAAAAGCACCCAGACCCTTCTAGAGCCCCCCAGGACCTTTCTAAATGCCCCCAGACCCTTCTAGAGCCCCACAGGACCCTTCTAAAAGCCCCCAGACACTTCTAGAGACCCTACAGGACCCTTCTAAAAGCCCTCAGACCCTTCTAGAGTCTCCCAGGACCCTTCTAAAAGCCCCCAGACCCTTCTAGAGCACCCCAGGACCCTTCTAAAAGCACCCAGACCCTTCTAGAGCCCCCTAGGACCCTTCTGAAAGACGCCCAGAGCCTTCTAGAGTCCTCCAGAACCCTTCTAAAAGCCCCCAGACCCTTCTAGAGACCCGCAGGACCCTTCTAAAAGCCCCCAGACCCTTCTAGATTCCCCCAGGACCCTTCTAAAAGCCCCCAGACCCTTCTAGAGCTCCCCAGGACCCTTCTAAAATCCCCCAGACCATTCTAGAGGTCCCCAGGGCTCCTCTAATGGTCCCCAGACCCATCTAGAGCCCCCAAGGACCCTTCTAAAAGCCCCCAGAGCCTTCTAGACCCTCCCCGGATCCTTCTAATAACACCCAGACCCTTCTAGAGCACCCCAGGACCCTTCTAAAAGCCCCCGGACCCTTCTAGAGCCCCCCAGGACCCATCTAAAAGCCCCCAGACCCTTCTACAGCCCCACAGGACCCTTCTGAAAGCCCCCAGACCCTTCTAGAGCCCCCCAGGACCCTTCTAAAAGAACCCAGACCCTTCTACACCCTCCCCGGATCATTCTAAAAGCACCCAGACCCTTCTACAGCCTCCCAGGACCCTTCTAAAATCCTTCAGACCCTTCTAGAAGCCCCCAGGTCCCTTCTGAAAGCCCCCAGAGCCTTCTAGATGCCCCCAGGACCCTTCTAAAAGCAACCACACCCTTCTAGATCCACCCAGAACGCTTCTAAAAGCCCCCAGACCATTCTAGAGCCACCGAGAACCCTTCTAAAAGCCCCCAGACCCTTCTAGAGGCCCCCAAGATCCTTCTAAAAGCCCCCAGACCCTTCTAGAGACACCCGGGACCCTTCTAAATGCCCCCAGACCATTCTAGAGCCACCCAGGACATTTCTTAAAGCACCCAGACCCTTCTAGAGCCCACCAGGACCCTTCTAAATGCCCCCAGACCATTCTAGAGCCACCCAGGACATTTCTTAAAGCACCCAGACCCTTCTAGAGCCCACCAGGACCCTTCTAAAAGCACCCAGACCATTCTAGAGCCACCCAGGGCCCTTCTAAAATCACCCAGACACTTCAAGAGCCTCCCAGGACCCTTCTAAAAATCCTCAGACCCATCTAGAGGCCCCCAGGACCCTTCTAAAAGTCCCCAGAGCCATCTAGATGCCCCCAGGAACCTTCTAAAAGAACTCACACTCTTCTAAAGCCACCCAGGACCCTTCTAAAAGCCCCCAGAGCATTCTAGAGCCAACCAGGACCATTCTAAAAGTCCCCAGACCCTTCTAAAGACCCCCAGGACCCTTCTAAAAGCACCCAGACCCTTCTAGAGCCTCCCAGGACCCTTCTAAAAGAACCCAGACGCTTCTAGATCACCACAGGACCCTTCTAAAAGCCCCCAGACCCTTCTAGACCCTCCCCGAATCCTTCTAAAACACCCAGACCCTTCTAGAGCCTCCCAGGACCCTTCTAATATCCCGCAGACACTTCTAGAGGCCCCCAGGACCCTTCTAAAAGCCCCCAGACCCTTCTAGATTCTCCCAGGACCCTTCTAAAAGCCCCCAGACACTTCTAGAGCTCCCCAGGACCCTTCTAAAATCCCCCATACCCTTCTAGAGGCCACCAGGGCTTCTCTAATGGTCCCTAGACCCTTCTAGAGCCCCCAAGGACCCTTCTAAAAGGCCCCAGAGCCTTCTAGACCCTCCCCGGATCCTTCTAATAGACCCCAGACCCTTCTAGAGCCACGCAGGACCCTTCTAAAAGCACCCAGACCTTTCTAGAGGCCCCCTGGACCCTTCAAAAAACCCCCAGACCCTTCTAGAGCCTCCCAGGGCCATTCTAAAAGCACCCAGACCCTTCTAGAGCCTCCCAGGACCCTTCTAAAAGCACCCAGACCCTTCTAGAGCCCCCCAGGACCTTTCTAAATGCCCCCAGACCCTTCTAGAGCCCCACAGGACCCTTCTAAAAGCACCCAGACCCTTCTAGAGACCCTACAGGACCCTTCTAGAAGCCCTCAGACCTTTCCAGAGTCTCCCAGGACCCTTCTAAAAGCCCCCAGACCCTTCTAGAGCCCCCCAGAACACTTCTAAAAGCCTCCAGTCCCTTCTAGAGGCCCCCAGGACCCTTCTGAATGCCCCCAGACCCTTCTAGAGCCCCCCAGGACTCTTCTAAAAGACCCCAGACCACTCTAGAGCCCCCCAGGACCCTTCTAAAAGCAACCAGACGCTTCTAGAGCCTACCTGGACCCTTCTAAAAGCCCTCAGACCCTTCTAGACCCACCCCGAATCCTTCTAAAAGCACCCAGACCATTCTAGAACCTCCCAGGACCCTTCTAAAAGGCCGCAGACACTTCTAGAGGACCCCAGGACCCTTCTAAAATCCCTCACACCCTTCTAGAGCACCCCACGACCCTTCTAAAAGACCCCAGACCACTCTAGAGCCCCCCAGGACCCTTCTAAAAGACCCCAGACCCTTCTAGAGACGCGCAGGACCCTTTTAAATGCCCTCAGACAATTCTAGAGTCTCCCAGGACCGTTCTAAAAGCCCCCAGACCCTTCTAGAGCCCCCCAGGACCCTTCTAAAAGTACCCAGACCATTCTAGAGCCCCCTAGGACTCTTCTTAAAGCCCCCAGACCCTTCTAGAGAATCCCAGGTCCACTCTAAAAGCACCCAGACCCTTCTAGAGCCTACCAGGACCCTTCTAAAATCCCCCAGACTCTTCTAGAGCCCCCCAGGACCCTTCTAAAAGCCCCCAGACCCTTCTAGACCCTAATCGGATCCTTCTAAAAGCACCCAGACCCTTCTAGAGCCTCCCAGGACCCTTCTAAAATCCCTCAGACCTTTCTAGAGCCCCCCAGGACCCTTATAAAAGCACCCAGAGCCTTCTAGATGCCCACAGGACCCTTCTAAAAGCCCCCACACCCTTCTAGAGCCCCCCAGGACCCTTCTAAAAGCCTCCAGACCATTCTAGAACCCCCCAGGACCCTTCTAAAAGCCCCCAGACCATTCTAGATCCTCCCCGTATCCTTCTAAAAGACCCCAGACCCTTCTAGAGCCACCCAGGACCCTTCAGAAAGCACCCAGACCCTTCTAGAGGCCCCCAGGACCCTTCAGAAAGCACCCAGACCCTTCTAGAGCCCCGCAGGACCCTTCTAAAAGCCGCCAGACCTTCCTAGAGCCTCCCCGGATCCTTCTAAAGACATCCAGACATTTGTAGAGCCCGTCAGGACCCTTCTAAAAGCTCCCAGACCTTTCTAGACCATACCCGGATCCTTCTAAAATCCTCCAGACATTTGTAGAGCCCCCCAGGACCCTTCTAAAAGCCCCCAGACCCTTCTAGACCATCCCCGGATCCTTCTAAAAGCTCCCAGACCCTTCTAGAGCACCCCAGGACTCTTCTAAAAGCCTTCAGACCCTTCTAGAGGCACCCAGGACCCTTCTGAATGCCCCCAGACCATTCTAGACACCCCAGGACCCATCTAAAAGACTCCAGACTCTTCTAGAGGCCCCCAGGACCCTTCTGAAAGCAACCAAACCCTTCTAGAGCTCCCCAGGACCCTTCTAAATACACCCAGACACTTCTAGCGCCTCCCAGGACCCTTCTAAAAGCCCCCAGACCCTTCTAGATCCCCCCAGGACCCTTCTAAAAGCCACCAGACCCTTCTAGACCCTCCCCGAATCATTCTAAAAGCACCCAGACCCTTCTAGAGCCTCCCAGGTCCCTTCTAACATTCCTCAGACATCTCTAGAGGCCCTCAGGACCCTTCTAAAAGCCCCCAGAAGCTTCTAGATGCCCCCAGGACCATTCTAAAAGACCTCACACCCTTCTAGAGCACCCCAGGACCCTTCTAAAAGGCCCCAGACCCTTATAGAGCCGCCCAGGACTCTTCTAAAAGCCCCCAGACCCTTCTAGAGATCCGCAGGACGCTTCTAAACGCCCCCAGACCCTTCTAGAGTCTACCAGGACCCTTCAAAAAGCCCCCAGACCCTTCTAGAGCTGCCCAGGACCCTTCTAAACTCCCCCAGACCCTTCTAGAGGCCCCAAGGACCCTTCTAAAAGCCTCCAGACCCTTCTAGAGACACGCAGGACCCTTCTAAAAGACCCCAGACCATTCTAGAGCCTCCCAGGACCCTTCTAAAAGCCCCCAGACAATTCTAGAGCTCCCCAGGACCCTTCTAAAATCTCCCAGACCCTTCTAGAGGAACCCAGTGCCCCTCTAATGGTCCCCAGACCCTTCTATAGACCCCAAGGACCCTTCTAAAAGCCCCCAGACCCTTCTAGACCCTCCCAGGACCCTTCTAAAAGCCCCCAGTCCATTCTAGAGCCCCCCAGGACACTTCTAAAAGACCCCAGACCCTTCTAGATGCCCCTAGGACCCTTCTAAAAGCCCCCACACCCGTTCTAGAGCCCCTCATGACCCTTCTAAAAGCCCCCAGACCCTTCTAGAGTTTCCCAGGACCCTTCTAATAGCACCCAGACCATTCTAGAGCTCCCCAGGACACATCTAAATGTGCCAAGACCCTTCCAGAGCCCCCCAGGACCCTTCTAAAAGCCCCCAGACCCTTCTAGAGCCACCCAGGACCCTTCTAAAAGCACCCAGACCATTCTAGAGGCCCCCAGGAGCCTTCTAAAACCCCCCAGACCCTTCTAGAGGCCCCCAGGACACTTCTAAAAGCCCCCAGAGCCTTCCAGATGCCCCCAGGCCCATTCTAAAAGCCCCCAGACCCTTCTAGAGCCCACTAGGACCCTTATAAAAGCCTCCAGACCCTTCTAGAGCCCCCCAGGACCCTTCTAAAAGCCCCCAGACCCATCTAGAGCCTCCCCGGATCCTTCTAAAAGCCCGCAGACCCTTCTAGAGCCTCTCCGGATCCTTCTAAAAGCCCCCAGACCCTTCTAGAGCCCCCCAGGACCCTTCTAAAAGACCCCAGACCCTTCTAGAGCCTCCCCGGATCCTTCTAAAAGCCCCCAGACCCTTCTAGAGCTCCCCAGGACCCTTCTAAAAGCCACCAGACCCTTATAGAGCCCGCCATGACCATTCCAAAAGCCCCCAGACCCTTCTAGAGCCCCCCAGGACCCTTCTAAAAGCCCCCAGAAATTTCTAGAGCATATCAGGACCCTTCTAAAAGCCCCCACACCCCTATAGAGGTACCCAGGACCCTTCTAAAATCCCCCAGACCCTTCTAGAGGCACCCAGGACCCTTTTAAAAGCCCCCAGACTTTTCTAGAGGGCGCCAGGACCTTTCTAAAAGCCCCCAGACCCTTACAGAGCCACCCAGGACCATTCTAAAAGCACCCAGACCCTTCTAGATGCCCCCAGGACCCTTCTGAAAGCCCCCAGAACCTTCTAGAGCCCCACAGGACCCTTCTAAAAGCACCCAGACCCTTCTACATACCCCCAGGACCCTATAAAAGCAACCAAACCCTTCTAGAGCCCCCCAGGACACTTCTAAAAGCCTCCAGACCATTCTAGAGCCTCCCAGGACACTTCTAAAAGACCACAGACACTTCTAGATCCCCAGGGCCCCTCTTAACCCCCCCCGTCCCATCTAGAGCATCCCAGGACCCTTCTAAAAGCTCCCAGACCCTTCTAGAGCACCCCAGGACCCTTCTAAAAGCCCCCAGACCCTTCTAGAGCCCCCCCGGACCCTTCTAAAAGCCCCTAGACCCTTCTAGATGCCCCCAGGACCCTTCTGAAAGCCCCCCAGAACCTTCTAGAGCCACACAGGACCCTTCTAAAAGCACCCAGACCCTTCTACATACCCCCAGGACCCTATAAAAGCCCCCAGACCCTTCTAGAGCCCCCAGGGCCCCTCTTAACCCCCCCCCGTCCGTTCTAGAGGATCCCAGGACCCTTCTAAAAGCTCCCAGACCCTTCTAGACCGTCCCCGGACCCTTCTAAAAGCCCTTAGACCCTTCTAGACACATCCAGTACCCTTCTCAAAGCCCCCAGAACCTTCTAGAGCCCCACAGGACCCTTCTAAAAGCAGCCAGACCGTTCTAGAGCCACCCAGGAACCTTCTAAAAGCACCCAGACCCTTCTACAGACCCACAGGACCACTCTGAATGCCCCCAGAACCCTCTAGAGCCCCCCAGGACCCTTCTAAAAGCACCCAGACCCTTCTAGAGAACCCCAGGACCCATCTAAAAGCCCCCAGACCCTTCTAGAGCCCCCCAGGACCCATCTAAAAGCCCCCAGACCCTTCTAGAGCCCTCCAGGTCCCTTCTAAAAGCCCCCAGACCCTTCTAGAGCACCCCAGGACCCTTTTAGAAGCCCCCAGACCCCTCTAGATGCCCACAGGACCCTTCTAAAAGCCTCCAGACCCTTCTAGAACCCCCCAGGACACTTCTATAACCCCCAGAACATTCTACAGCCCCCCAGGACCCTTCTAAAAGCCGCCAGACCCTTCTAAAGACCCCCAGGACCATTCTAAAAGCCCCCTGACCGTTCTAGAGCCTCACAGGACCCTTCTAAAAGCACCCAGACCCTTCTAGAAGCCCCCAGGACCCTCTGAAAGCCCCCAGACCATTCTAGAGCCACCCAGGACCCTTCTAAAAGCCCCCAGACCCCTCTAGAGCCTCCCAGGACAGTTCTAAAAGCCCCAGACCCTTCTAAAACCCCCCAGGACCCATCTAAATGCCCCCAGACCCTTCTAGAGCCACCCAGGACCTCTTCTAAAAGCCCCCAGACCCTTCTAGAGACCCCCAGGACCCTTCTAAAAGCCCACTGACCCTTCTAGAGCCCCCCAGGACCCTTCGAAAAAGCCCCCAGACCCTTCTAGAGGACCCCACGGCCAATCTTAAGACCCCCATACCCTTCTAGAGCCACCCAGGACCTTTCGAAAAATCCCCAGACAATTCTAGAGCCTCCCAGGACAGTTCTAAAAGTCACCAGACCATTCTAGAGGCCCCCAGCACACTTCTAAAAGACCCAGACCCTTCTAGAGCCCCCCGGACACTTCTAAAAGCCCCCAGACACTTCTAGAGCTCCCCAGGACCCTTCTAAAAGCCCCCTGACCCTTCTAGAGCCTCACAGGACCTTTCTAAAAGCCCCCAGACCCTTCTAGAAGCTTCCGCGACCCTTCGAAAAGGTCCCAGACCCTTCTAGAGGCCCCCAGGGCCCCTCTAAAGGTACCCAGACCATTCTAGAGCCCCCAGGACTCTTTTAAAAGCCCCCAGACCCTTCTAGAGCCTCCCAGGACAGTTCTAAAAGCCCCCAGACACTTCTAGAGCCCCCCAGGCCTCCTCTTAAGGC
>JAUNZM010001497.1:0-38701 GCA_033459285.1 Clamator glandarius | reverse complement strand
GTGTAAATTATGATATAATGAATAAAAATCATACAATATTTATATTATATATAGTATAATATATAATATTTATATATTCTAATATATATTATATATTTATGTTATATATAAATATTTGTATATAATATAATATTCATATCATATTTAATATTTTTATTTACTTGATTTATATACATATTTTAAATAAAAACGCATATTTTAAAATATATATTTTTATATATGTACCTATACCTATTTACATGAATATATAAATTTATAATATATATAACATTTATACATGCATATATATATTATACATGCATAATATATATATGTACTTACATATATGTATGTATGTATAAATATATACATATATATGTAAAAGGTATATACATTTATATAGATATATATAAAGGTATATATAAAATACATATATATGTATATATAGAATATGCATTTATTTTTTAAATATGTATATAAAGCAGGTGACAATAAAAGCTGGAGCTAGTAATTAGTTTCTCAGGGAAACACCTGTCACAGTCAGAGAGTCAATTCTGACCAGACATTTTTCTCACTGGAGGAACAGGGGCCTTGGCCCATTGACCCGTCCATCAGGTAAGGCAGTTGTTTTTTCTTCTCTCAAAATAGAAGGTTCTTCAGATATTCTTTCTCTGCCTTCTGAAATCCTTTCGGGGAAGCCTCCCGGCATGGTAGTGTGTGGCAGACCTTGTGAGGCACTGGTGTCAATAAGGGGTGCTCGGCTGTTCCCATGCCTCGGGCAGATGGCGCAGCCCCCACTTTTGGACTCCCTCTGGTTGTAGCTGAAACAATGCCAGGCTGTGAATCCTCAGTCACACCACAGAGGTTCAGAATAGACCCCCTCATTTTCTCAGTTTCTCCACAGGCGGCAAGCCAGGGTGCAGTAATTTTGGGGATTTTTTAATTGCATTAGTAATAATAACCATAACTACCTCGCTGACAAAAAGTTGCTTTGTCTATTTATTACTGTGCTAACCTGTAACTGCAACAAATCTGGTATAATTATAGAATCATAGAATAGTTTCGGTTGGAAGGGACCTTAAAGATCATACAGTCCCACACCCTGCCATGGGCAGGGACACCTCCCACTGGATCAGGCTGCCCAAGCCCCATCCAACCTGGCCTTGAACACCTCCAGGGATGGGGCAGCCACAGCTTCCTTGGACAACATGTTCCAGGGTCTCATCACTCTCATGGTGAAGAAATTCCTCCTTCTGTCTAGTCTAAATCTGCCCTTTGCCAGTTTATACCCATTGCTCCCCGTCTTGTCACCACAAGCTTTTGTGAACAGCCCCTCCCCAGCTTTCTTGTAGCCCCTTCAGGTGCTGGGAGGTCACTATAAGGTCTCCCCGCAGCCTTCTCTTCCCCAGGCTGAACAACCCCAACTCTCTCAACCTCATATGGGAGGTGCTCCAGCCCTCTCATCATCTTTGCAGCCTCCTCTGGATCCATTCTAGCAGTTCTAGATCCTTCTTATGTTGAGGATTCCAGAACAGAAATAATAATAGAAATAATAACTGAAACTTGACTGTCATATGGTTATTTTAATAACCATAATAATACACATAATAATAATAACCATGATAATATGCATAATAAGATAAGCACTGGGAACAAATCCTGGAAGGACAACTCCCACCCCTGATAAAACACGCATGTGGTAGGACTGAATACAGTTAAAATTTCAGTGAACTGGGACCATACTGTTAAAGACACACCAAATGTCCTGAAGTTATATCATCTAATCAATTTTCTTTAAGCTAGATAGATATGTTTTCCAGTCTGTATAAAATAATTATGAATTTGACAGTCCTCTTCAGTTATGACAGTCTTCTGAATATTTCAGGACTTCTTATTTGCTGATTTAGCCAACTAGTTCGACTTGCAGTAGGGTTTTAACTAATGCAAAAAGCACAGAAACTGAAATACAAGGAATTCAACTTGAACATAAAAGTTCTTTACCAGGATTGTGATCAAATGCTGGAAGAGGTTGGCCAGAGGGGTTGTGGAGTCTCCATCCTTGGAGACACTGAAGTAGACACAGTCCTGGGCAACTTGCTCTAGCTGGCCCTGTCTGAGCAGAAGAATTGGACTAAGTGACCTTCAGAGATGCCTCCAAACCCCAATTTTCTGTTACTTTATTGGAAACTGGAATCTTAGAAGATGTTAGTAGTAGGTGTTTCTTCCAAGAAATCTCACAGGACTTTCATCCCACATAGCTTCAGGCAGTTCAGAAAAAAACTTGGATGCCTCTGCAGTTAATACACAAAGAGAACCATGTCCAGAAGGAAGCTGAACTCTACATTAGCATTAGTGCTCCAAAACAAGTGCAGGTAGACCAAAGCTACTTAATGTTGTGATTTTGGAATAGTTATGGCTTTTTAAAGTATATCTAGAAAAGTTACTTCTCACAAGACCAGAGACTGAGTTTTTGATCTTATATTCCTCCTTTGAAGAGAGACAGATAAATCTCCTCTCTTTGCATTTCCATCTGTTCCGAACACTTTCTTTTTAAGGCTACAGAGCTGTGTCTTTAATGGGTACACAAATGCAAGCTATGTATCAGGGCAACATCACGAGCAATATGTATCACTTCCAAATGTTTCTCTGCTTTTCAAACTTTTCAAACTTAATTGACAATTCATATAAAATATTCTGGTCATGTCAAACACACAATTCCTGACTAATTCAAGTCCATGTGCGAGCCTTATTACGCATAAGTCATTTAAGGCTGACCCTTGGCTTATACAGACTTGTATCTTGACAAAAGTTTAAAATATTTCAAGAGAAAGGTAGAGGATTGACAGAGGGGATATATATCTCAACTTTTTTTAGGTTGTCATGACACCATCAGGTTTTATACGAGACAAGTGTGAAAGATAAAATAAGTCAATTACTGAAAAATAACAAGCAGTGTGAAGATGACTTGTCTGTGTTATAACCCACAGCTGCTGTTGCACATTATGGAAACTAACTATCTCAATTATCAACTTGGCAAAAGAATAATGCTTGTGAGTCATAATTAGAGTTGTTTGAACTGATTTTACTGTGCAGTAACCTGCAGGTAAACATGAAGTTCCACTTATAAAATCTGCTTCATAATTTAGATCAGATTAACATTTAACAAACTCCTCATGCTATTCTGTGCATTTAGCAAAGACATGTCTGCTTGTTCCAGGGAGCAGAAAAAATGCAGGGAAAAAAAGTAACCTTCAGTTTGAAGGGGATATCTTTAGAGGCCTCTAATTCTGTCCTATTTATTAATGATACTTTCTTACTACATCAACAACTTTAAAAAGTCTTTGGAACTACTCCACTGTATTTGTCTAATTACTTGCCTTTCTTTTCTGGAACTAGTAATATAAAACATACTCGAAGCACTGGAATGAAGTCATTAATCAAATTGCAAATTTAACTGTCACAGGGAGCAACAAAAAAATTGGCAGGACTAGATAGCGAGTGGTATGGAAGTGCTTCTGGCAAAATTTGACTCGAGTTGTGATGTTTTACAAACAAGCCACTACTTCATGCAATTACTGTTACCATTTCTCATCATTCAGTTATCTGGATAGGAACAAACAGTAAAAGATTTGGGCAACTGCCAGACCTGCCAAGGTATGGGATTCTTACTCGGTGCTGGTGGTTGTGCTCCTGCCACCCCATACACTGTTGGCAGAACTTGAGGGCTCACACTGAAAATTACAACAGAATCCTTCCACCTCCTAAACAATTCTCCTGTCTATGACCATATAGGCCAGAAGTAATGCTCACTAGACTGGGAACCGGAGCTCCATTTCTTATTTTTCTGATCCTGCACAGAAAGTAGAGGTAAAATGTCTAAGAGCTTATTTTAGAAAAATGATTGTTATCCTGTTAATTTTGGAAACACACCAAGTTCTCTCTTCTTTAGGTTATTAAAGATTCAGGGCTGAAATGAGTGCATAGCTCCTGTGCAACAGTGCCAACAAAATATGTGGCTTCCTCTGGTATTGTGCAGATCTGGTGCCGCCTCTCATGGACCAAGACTACAAAAATAATGTTCCTGTCAGTGAGAAGTATTAACAGATTTGTTTCTTTTATTAGTTTCCATATCTTGAATAAACTCCTTGTTAATTCAAAATGTCTTTGAGGCACCTGCCAAATTTGAGTGAAACTGGCCAATAAGGTTAAGAGTTTTGGGGAAGTGAGACAAGCAAATACATGTAACAATTCCATTTACTCAGAAAGCAGGCTAATATTTACTAGTTTGGTCCCACTATTTCTACATAATTAACCATTGCAAATAATCAAAAAGTTTTGATTCCATTGTCCTTACTTCTGATAAATTCTCATGCTTCCACCTTTGTGCTGAGTGACATCTCTTTCTTGCATAACTAAAACCTGTGAACTGGAAGTCTGCTTGTATTTTAAACTTTCTGGTGGCAAGTTATCTATAAGAAGAAAGTAATATTTTTCATATAATACCAAGGAAATTTATCCTTAATATTTAGTCACTTTCCACTCCACTTCCAAATATCTTAACAAACCACTCAAATAAAACATGCATTGTAATTTAAAAGGAAATATATTTCAAGAGAGTTAATGTAGTGCTCTGAAATCAATACATTGAATAATAGATGTCTAATTCAGTGCTAGTGTGTTAATCCTTTGGGAATGGCACATTAGCAGCCTTGTTTAGATGGAATAGTCCTTGTGTGAACATTATTCATTCAAAGCATGCCATTCACAATGCATGTTAGATATCTGATATCATCAAGTAATGGGTGTGAACTTGTTTAAAACAGAAGATCTGGGTATATCATTGATCATTTTCCATCTACTAAGGAAATGAAAATCGAGTCTTATGATTTTTAGTTTAATTTAGGCTTAACTGAATGGAACCAAATTTTGAGTAGATAAAGGTATAGCAGAGTTCTGGATTCATTCCGCTATGGTTTGGGAAGCAGGCTGGTGGAGGATCCAAGCTTTGTATTTGTTTCTGATCAAAATATTTATTGCTGCAAAATTGGCAAGCAGAGAGATATTTCCCAGACTAAGCCCTGACTACGCAGCAAGACTGAGTGACTGAGGACTTGGGTTGCTGATAGGAGGCTGAGGGAGAGGAAAGGGTGAAAGAGAAAGAGACTGCTCAACTTGGAAAGCTTCCCTCCAAAATATACACATTTATTGTCGAAAGGATTGAACAACAATCTCATCCCTGGTGGTGGCACGACACTTTAATGCATCAGTGTTTTGAAAGATTCAAGTTATGTTGCCTGTCACTATTCCTCAGTGTCTTTGATGCTGCCTTGCTTTAGAATAAAATAAAAAGCAGCAGTCAGGGACTCAAGGCCTTGTTGTCTGCATAAAGATGTGCTTTCAAGATGAAGCAGCATTAACAATTGTATGGCTTGATTCCCCCTTTGAACTATGGAAAGCAGGAGTACAGTTTTGAAAAGATATAAAGTGTTTGTTTCCCCAAAACAGCATGATAATTTTGGTGTTCAGAGAGTAACCTGAACCACATTATTTGAATGAAGTGAAAAGCGGTGCTATATAACTGAAAGTTGTGGCGTGAGTGCATACAGACAAGCTCAGATCAAAGATAGAATCACACAGGTACCTGTGGTGATACAAGGGTAGGAAGAGATCTACAACAGATGGTGGAAAAAGAGAACTAGGATGATGCAGCTAGTGTGATCTCTAGCAGGTCTTATCTACATAGTGACATGTTGTAGGGTGGTAGAGTTTGATTATGTTTTACCATTGGAATCCAGTCTTTCATTCTACAGTGCTGGTTGTTTATGCCATGGTTGTGCAGGAATTAATACAACCCACATATGAATTAAGCAAAGCACAAGAGGGGGCTTTTCACCAGGCAATAGTGCCGGGACCATGCACTGCTTATGTATCGGGTACCTGGTGAGATGCTCTCCCTGTTACATCCTACATCACCTGCTTATTTTCTGGCCAAAAGTAAAATATTTGCTTGATGCTCAAGCTAATTGAGGCAGCACATAGCCAGTAGTAGTCTTGGGCTGGTCTGTGTTGATGCAAATTTAGTGCTGCTCAGAAGCAAGAAGGAGAACTACAATGGAGAGATGTGTCTGATTTGCACTGAATCCAGTTTTGCAGATGAATTATTATGGTTTGCTCTGGGATGTCTCTTAAACCTCACTCAAATCTACTATGCTAAAGTTGGAAACAAATCTAGATTTAGAGTCAAGGCCATAATTTCTTTTCCTTTCTCTCCCCTTTCCACCCCTGCCCCAGTTTTTAACTAAAGCCATGTGTGGAATTTCCTACCTATAGAGATTATTGCAGAAATAAACCCTAGACTGTGTAAATAGAGAAAACAAAACGGCTTCCGTTACACATAAGGGATGACCATTTATTTGAATTAAACATTTAAATGTGGCTAATTAACTCATTAACCTTTACATTAACAATTATATTTCACACTGTGCACTACACTGCTGCTCTACTGTGGTTCATGGGATTTTTAATTATATTTAAGTCCAGTGGTCTTTCAAAGATTTCCTATAACCTCCTCTATTATCATCCACAAACCGGGGGAAAATATTCCTCATGACTACGTCTTCTGATAGGCTTGTGGTTACAGCTATGCCTGCAAGAGCATTACTTTGCCTTTAGTCATTTGGTTTGAACCACAGAACCCTGTGGTATTTAATTAGAGAGCCTATTTAAAGAGTTTATTAAGCAAGAGGCATAGGAAGGGTTTTGTGACAGTGATTAAGATTTCCACTAGCTCAAGGGTTTTATCTTTCATACAGCCTTACCCTCACCATCTCAGAATGACTCTTCTGGGTCCTGTTCAGAGTTCTACAGTGTTCAATCCCTATTAAAATTCCAATCTCAGCTCCTAAATTCTGTCTGTCTATCTGTCTGTCTGCCTGTGTCTGTGTGTCTGCGTGTGTGTGCCTTCCTCTCATCTGTTAACTTCTAGTTGAAGATTAGGACAATACTTCAATATTTGGAAAACTTGCATTGAAAATTTCTTTGAAAATAATCTTTTCTGAAAGAAAAATAGTGTAGCTGCCATTCTCTGAGCTGCAAAATAGCCAGTGCTCCTTGTACTATAGTTTTATGAAGTTTTGGCCTCAGTGCCTGTTAATAAGTCATAGAACTGCCCTTGCTGGACTAGTATAAATACCACATAGCTCAGCAGCCCTAGTGCAGAGCTGATCAGCTCCTCCTGTGGGACATGCCCTTAGCAAGGTCTGTGGCATGTCAAAGCACAAGGTTTTCCACTGGAATGTAACCCGAAATTATAACACTAACACATTGCACCGTTCCTCAGATGTGAACATCGTCGGCCAGAGTCTCTACGAGACAAAACCTCTTAAAACATCTTTTTTTCCTGGAATGATAAAAAAGAAAGAATAAGTTAATTACTGAAACTCAAGATGTATGATAGCTTTTAATGTGTAACTATTCAATGACAGAAACAATTTAAGGAGCTATTGCAAAAATGATGACATTAGATTTATGTCTTTTCAGTTTTTCCTCTTTATCTTTTGGCTTTCCTCCAGTTCACCAGGTACAGTTTACTGCCAGATTATCAGTCTGTTTCATTAAAATAGTGTCTATATCTGCTTTATAATGAATTTTGTGTGTTCTTGGGATGAATTATAACATTTCAGGATTTGCTCTTTGTATATCTGTTTGAAAATATTGGTTAATACTCCATAAATCATCACAAGCTTCTCATTTCTGCCATTTAATACTCCTCCCACTTCCAATAATAATCCAGTGATGTTCATTCTACCAGTTTATGAAGCTTCACATTGATCTCAAAGTACATTGTAAACAATTCCTGAATTTGGGAGACAGGAGTACTGACACCTTTATTTTATTTTTCATCAATTCTGGATTAAAAAAAAAAAAAGAGGTATAGAGTGCTTCTATTTTGTGATTGTAACCTCGAATTTCAGGCAGAGAGAATATAATTTACTGGCAGAGAAACTGGCAATAATATTGAAAAAAAACAATGCACTATATCGCTCATAGAAGAACAGAGACATAAGCTCAATTTAACACTTCACAGGAAAAATGACAAGCTTCTTTAATGCCATGTTCAGATATTGACTTGGAGCAGGTCAAAGGAAATGAAATATCCCCAAGAAATGCTACTGGTTATTCAGGAATATTAAGTGCCAACCCTTGTTTCCTAGAACACAGCTGCTGATGTTCCCTTGACCTAGCTTGACTTCACCTTGCAGTGTTACTGAACACAAATACTGAAAAATAGAGTTTGTGTTGACAGGACAGTGTAAACCAGGGCTTCGAAAGGGTATTTCAGTTTTCTAGAAAAGGCCTTCCTATTTTCCATCACAGTGATCTTGCACTGTGAATTGTGCATCAAGCTACTCACAGTATAAAGGAAATTGTAGTTCTGTGCTTCTGTTCACTCTTAGAAGTCCTTCACACCTTATTGCTTTTCTTCAGTGCGAGATCAAGCAGAGTGTAGTGGAATGGCAGAACAGTAACAGTTTTCTTTCTCAAACTTCCATAAGTGACCCACTTACAGTTTTTCTAATCAGCATATTCCCATGCTTACCTGTCCCATCCTAACAGCATGTAGAGCCAAAAGTTATTGTCCATTGTGTACACTTGCTAAAGAGAGTAGTACATCACATCTCTGTGACAGACTAATGAACTCACGCCAAGGAGAAACGCTTATGTTTATTCATACATTATTGTCCCTTTTAAGGGTCTCATTCACTGCATGTTACATTGATGAATGCATTCTGCATATAGATATGTTGCCAGAAGTTTTTCTTTATGAGGATTTTATTTTCCAGAGATTGAAGAAAGGTTGTCTGGCTTTCTTTCAACTGGAGATCCTTTTTCAAAAAAAAAAAAAATCCTAGTTCCATTTAGACACTGATCACAGGCACTGAAACATTAATTAGGATGCAGTTGCATTTTAGGACTACTAGGAAGATTGACCTCTCTCTCGTAAGATACAAAGGACTTCAATCTACTTCACATTGTGAAAAGCTGTTACCAAGAAAAAGCATAGTAGAACTGACTTTCAGAACCCATCACAAGCTGACCCCACACTGACCATTATCCCAGAAGAGAATGAAAACTTTCTTGCACAAGACCTCAGACCTTCTATCCTTCAGGAGAAAATATACCCTACTTTTCTTGAGTTGAGATCTAAGGACAAAAATTCAGCCCCAGCTCCAAGATTTCTGTGGTATGTTGTCACCCCAACCCATTGTTTCCATATCTCAAAAAGATTTTGCAGTGATTTCCTTATGCAAAAGTGTAATCCAAATTTTTATTTCATTTACTCAGGAAAAAATATCTCTATGTTTTAGATTGTATATATTTTTCTGTCTACTGAATGTCTCTAAAAGCCGCCAAACTTGTCCTGCTGCTGTTTTGATCTGAATGTCAAAAGCAAGAGTGTGACAAACCTATAGTTCATCTTCTGCTTCAGAGGAGCAAGGTAGTCACAGCAAAGGCTGCCAAAGTCAGGGAGCTGGTCACTCACTGCAGAAAAGATGTTTCCAGCTATCACCTTGGACACCAATTTGGGCTCTGCTCCTGGTTAGTTTTGTTGCTTAGGACATTCTCCCCTCTACCAACCATCTCTGTGCCATGCTCAGATGACTTGTAGCTAAACAAATGTATGGAAATGTTTTGTCTAATTTGTTTATTTTGTCACTAGTCAGACAGAATGGAAAAAAAAAAATAACAACAAAAACAAAAATCCCAAACCCAACAAGCCAACACAAAAAATCACCGTGAAAGTCAGAGATGCAGTTAGTGTGACAAATAGTTTCTCTCCATTAAAAGTCAGGCTGGTTTTATATTTCAAACAAATACAATAGTTTTCGGTTTTCATGGGCTTACGTTTTAATGAAAAGCCACAGATCATTATGCAAATTAGAAAAGAATAATGCTATATCTAGTATTAATGAATCTCAAAAGCTCAGTATCATTAAAAATAACATCTTTGGAGTGGTGAAAGTACCCAAGAGTGAAAAGAAATGCCAGTCTTCTGTCTGTTTTGAGCTGTTTAGCAACGGAATATAAAAGAAACATTTTGACTTAGTTCTGCAAATCACAAAAAAGTTTTTGTGTCAGTTTGTTCAGGCACCATTAGCCAGGGACTGAGGAATTCTGCAAACAGGATATATCCAACTCCATAGCTCCCAACCAGCCTCTCTGTCTTTTCCCATCAGCATTTTATACCTTTCCACATCAGAGATTTTCTTCTTGAATCCTTAAGCTGTTGTTATGCCCCTTCTAAGCAGTCCCCCATGTCTCTACAGTTTCACCTTTCTCATCTCTCTGAAGATATTTTCCACAGTAATATGATCCAAGGTTTTATATTCAGGCCATATCGAGCTGAGACTTGAGTCCTGGCTAAACAGGGAGTTAAAAGTGCTGGGGAGGTTTTGGTGGGTTTGTTTTTTTTTTTTCTTTGGTGGATTGTTGTTAGGGGCTCTTTTTTTGGGCTGCTGGTGGTGGAGTTAAGTTCAGTTTAAGATGCCAAGACTTCAGAGAAGGAGGGTCATATAATTGCACTGGTTTTGCTACTGCATTTTCCAAAGCAGTAGTATTTCTTTCCTTTTGTTCTTGTGCATACCTCTTCCCTTTCAAATTCCCTAGTGGATAATTGTCCTTCTTTCATTCCCACACTTTATACAATAAAGTTAGTTTTCCTCCCAAGATGACGCATAGAATATTTCCTGATGTTCAAACAAATGTGGGCTGTAGTACCAAAAGAAAGGGTAAAAAAAAAGAGCAAAAGAAACAACATGTCATACAGCTAATTCTGGACTAACCCCATGTTTAGAGAATGTTTGTTCCCCTTTTGGAGATTGTTCTGTGCAGTCTTTCTGGTGGGACAGCACATCAAACCCTCAGCTCCCCAAGCAGGTGCTATACCCCTCCTTCAACTGCCTCCAGCCCCTGACTTTCAGTTCAGGTTCCTGCCACCTGCTTCTTTTCACTCTTCTTCCTTAGGGGAAAACTCACACAGCTGCACTCATAGAGAGTATGAATTCTCTCAAGGAACAGTTGTTGTAGGCTTTCTGTTCTTTTCAAGATTGCAGTGACATGGGTAAACAGCTGAAGATCTGGGTTTTTCCTGTACTCTTTTCCTATTGTATTTTCTGATAAGCATCACTCAGTTTGAGGGCTTTCAGCTCCCCTGTTCTAAACTAGTGCTCTCCTATGCCAGCAGATTAGCTGGAGGTATCAGTCAGAACCTCACTTACTGTTTTAAAATGCAAGGCATGATTTTTCTGATGCCTTCTAGGATATATGCCTGCTTAAATCGGATAAGATTTAATAGACATTTACATGTTAGTCTGCCATCTGCCTTCCCTGAATATGAAAAGAAGGGTATTTACAAGCCACACACCCTAGAAAGCCTTTCATTGTCCCAGAAATCTCTTACTTATATATTCCAATATATGTGATTTATGGAAAGTTTAAAGCCACTTTCCTTTCTTGAGCTATCTCAAAGTTTGTTCACTGTTTTCCACTTTGCTTCTTATCAGGTCTAAGAACAGTGCATTACACAGGCACTCTGCAGTGAGGAAGGATTTCAAAAATATATCGGTTTGCTCCAGAATCCATCATTTATTAATCACTGTGCCTGGTGCTGTTCCTGCCGTCTATCCTCAGCCCCGACCTGAGTCTTTTCAGCAACGTATTTTCCTGTTTTATATGTATATTTTGTATCCTACAGCAGGAGTGAAGTCAATCAGGTTCAATCAATGCTGACACTATGAAACACAAAAGCAGTACATCAAAATAGGAAGATCTGAGGACAAGGTTGCTTTAGGAATGCACAAGTAATAAACTCCAGCTGTGTCCTGCCAGTGGCTACTTCAGGTACACAATCTGGTTTATTGGTTTGTTTGTTGGTTCATGGCTTTTCTGTTTGTATCTGAATTCAGCCTTACATAGCTAAATCAAAGAGTTTGCCTATAGAAAGAGTTCCATCTTTGAGATAGAAGATCCATAAACACAAATGAGTTTCTTTCAATAGCTAAGTGAGCAGCAGGTATCTATTTCTTAGGAACAAACTTCACAAACAAGCCTTTTCAAATCTCCTTTGAGGGAAACAAAGGCTTTGCAAAAGATATAACAATCTGCTTCTTTTGGACATAAAGTGGCTTGGATATCCATCAGCTTCTTTCTTTATAGCAATTTCCCTAGGATACGGTCCAAGAGTGGTTTGCAAAAAGTGGCAGACTGTGCACTGATATCTCAAGGGCTCAATTGGTTGATCTGATTTGCCCACAGAGCTGAATTCTAAGAAAGTCTCTGTGGTATGCTGAAGGCTCACTGTCTGAATGGTGAATTACTGCACGCACAGGACGGTAGCTTTGAGACATCCTGCATAGAACAGACACTGAAATATTCAGGATAAGGATAACAGGAGGTAGTCCACAGATAAAAATTGTTTAGATTGAAGATAAATTATTCACATAGCACAGGTGAATAAACAAGAGACTGAACAGAAGACAAAAAATCTCGATAAACACCTAACTGGCAAGTAACTATGGGAATATGACAACTCTTGAAAGCAGTTTCATGAAGTTTTGTTTTGTTTGGGCTACCCTAAAGACTTTTTTTACTTAGATAGGTGGAAAAATCAAGGACCTGAAATACGTGTTGTGCACTCAGGGATGCTCTTGCACTTCCCTAATAACAGGTTGTTTCTGTTTCTCAAAGGTTCTGTTTCCAGCAGTCCTTCCACAGAGTAGAGGTTTTCCTTGTGCTGGTAAATGTTGGATTAGCTGTGACAGACTTTGTCTGGGGTAACTCACTGGAAAAAAAAATGAGGTAAGGGAAGAAAAAAACTCTCATCCATCCTTATTTTGACTCATTAAAATAATTTATCTATCTAGAGCTATTTTCAAACCTCTGGAGTCTACAGGACATAGAAATATGAGGGTTACATTCAGTTTCTTGCTACATGTAAATGTTACATAACAAAATTCATCTTAGGGGGATATTTCAAAGGTATTTCAGGGAAATATCTGATTGTGAAAGATTTTCAATAGCCTTGCTCAATTCAAACCCAAGAAAGTGTGTTTCTGAAGTGATTTCCAGTGCTTTCAAGTTAAATTTTTAAAGAAGTTAGTCATTTTGAGGATTGTTCTGTTGGTTAAAAGACAAGAACAACTGCATGAAAAACCCATGTGTGAGGGAACAGAAGGTGTACTTGTCCCATAAAGCTTTGAATGTGGAGCTTTAAAAAAGAACCCAAACATTACAAACAAAAAAATGAATGTGAGATTTTCCCTTATTAAATCTGAAATATCTGTGGATGAAGGAAATCTTTTTTAAGCTGAGAAACTGAAAATGTAACATTGCACTTTAGTACAAATTATCAATCATCTCAGGCAAAATTGTGTTCATTGGCAGGAATTTGACTTGGCTCATTTTGGTATGATGGAAGTTGCTCATTGCTTTAAGTGGTTTAGGTTTGATCTTTGTACAAGTTTCTAACTGATCTTTTTGTAGCTAAGCTAATTAAAGACTTGTTACTGCTATTATGTCTAAAAAATGAATTTAAGAGTCTATTATTCTCCATCTGAGAAATGTATTTGCTGCATTCACTAATAAGCCCAAATCTATTTCAAAACGAAGCTGACCAAGAAACCTTATTGTCAGTGCTTTAGCAATACCACAATATCATGTTTTTGTGAATACTGACAAAGAAATTAGTAAGTGTATTCTTCAGCCATAGGTTTTCCTTACAAGCACCATGTAGCTGTAGCTAATGGAAGAAATTGAAGCCACCCAAAGTGAGAGAGCTTTTAATTTCCATCCTCTGACTGGCTGGAACTGGAGAGAGTGAGCTTTTTTTTTTACCCAGAATTTCAAAACTCAAGTTGCTTGACAGTTCGGTTAGATTCGCTCTGTGTGTGTACCTGGAGGTACAAATTAACTGCCTGTGCAATTTCTGTTGTGAAGATTTGTAGATGGTAGTACACTTCAAAGTTTTACAGTTTCTGACAATTTTAAACCAAGTGTTGGCTGAATATGCTCATGCCTTTTACCGTGGGGCTTGTTATCAGCTACTTGAACCCCACTCTTCAGTATTTGCCAGATCTTGGGGTCAGGTGTTTAAGGAATGTGAATTTAAGCAAATACCTTTTGCCTGGGACCTTGATTTTATGTATGACTGGAGGCTTCAAATCGATGCAATGACTTGGACCCTTAAATATCCCTCACAACATCTTGTGTGTGGAAGATATAGGTATCTTCCACATATCAGTAAAAATGCAAAGGATCATTAACTTCAATTATGTCAGGATGTTTTTACCGTTCTTACTGTTACATTCACCATTATTACTGGAAACCTGCATTTTAGTATTATATTTGACCTCCCATACATGGAAATCATTTCTCTGCCAACAAGGAAAATGGAATTAAATATATTTTTTCCAGGCTCATTCTGATAGAAGATGTAGCCTGTGTACCAAAGAAGGAAAAGTAGGTGAAAAAAACCAGAATTATTTTGACAAAATAAGCTTATATAAAAGGTGTTTAAGTTTTTGTAATTTCTTTCCTAACTATTAGTGCTAATTTTAAATGTATTCTTGTGTTACCTAAAGGGGACATATCTGGGGTCTGATTATGCCTCATTTATTGCCTTTAGAAAGGATAAGCCAAAAAGATTTAGTTCTGCATTGTGAGAAACCTGGAGTATTGCCTATGAGATGTTGACATATATTTATATTATAAATCATTTATTGCCTTTAGAAAGGATAAGCCAATAAGATTTAGTTCTGCATTGTGAGAAACCTGGAGTATTGCCTATGAGATGTTGACATATATTTATATGTAAAGTTTTTGTGTTCATTGTAAGAAAGATTGATTTTTAATCTCACACTTGAGAATATACATCTATGACATTGAAAACTAATGGGTGAGATGTTGAGTACAGCCACGCAGATTTGAAACCAGAGAACTCCTATATTTTCAGATATACAAGAATTAATTACACTTTACAATTAATCTGACTGGTCAAGTATAAAAATGACTGCTTCTCCTATTCTGCAAGTTATCCACCACATTTTAGATATTGTAAATTCATCAGTTCGCACGCTGTTTGTCCTTCTTGTCCAAGTTAATGGATATTCTCTGAGAATCCTGCAGTGCATCTGAAGTAGACATATTGAAATTACACAGGAGTCTATGGGAGCCCAGTTTCCAACTACTGTCATGAGCTGCCACTCAAGTAGAGGCTTCCAATGAGCACTGACGTTGTCCAAAGAGAAAGAAATCTGAGTCCAAGCTCCCTCTGGAACTGGACCCACATACATTTCTCTGTAGTGTGAACGAGCTGTCACCAAAGTTCCATGTCAGCCCTGTTGCAATATTGCATGATTGATATCTCCAGACATAGACACGTGTTTTCTCCAACTGATGACTGGAATTTGTAGTCCTCACCAGGGATTTAATTCTATCGACAGACAAACACAGCCCTGATGTCTAAAGACCGATGATGTTCAAAGTACTTCATTCTTTTACCTCAGGCCATTTGTCACCTGATATGACCTGATATGGCAGCACCACTGCCAGGAATGTTCTTGAATTTCTGTATGTTTTGAGTGAGCAAAGCCCCACAGTCCTTCATATAGTTTTGTTGTAAAGACAACAGTGCACTACAAGGTAAGGTATTCTTTTATGTACCCAATCTATCATCACTTACAAGTTGGTTGTAATAAAAAGCAGAAAACTCAACAGCTGACTGCCTTCAGTTATGATGAAAATTACAACATTAGGCTGTATCACTACCTCCTGGGATGACTTAAAGCTTAAATAATACATAAGTACAACTTATCTTACAACTGGTACGAATGATAATTGCCCTCTTGCTCTATTTTGTCTAAATTATCCAGGTAACAATAATGGTGCAAATGCTAATAGCTGAATGATCACATTTTCCCTCATTTGTCTATCAGCGAATTATTAATGCTGATAGATAAGCGATTGCATTTTCCCTTCACCCAACATTTCAATCTGAAGTCAGACTCTGTGCTGTTTTCTTTATTTAGAATAAATCAGACTCCTATACCAAACAAGGTGACATCAACAATAGTTGTCAGTGTTAATTTCAGAGAATTTGGCTTGAGATTTTATTGCTGCTGAAAAAGATAAAAACAAGCATTATCCTTAGCCTTTACAGCATCATTAATTCAGAATCTTTGCAATGGTTTACTCTAGTATGAGCTGGTTGAATATTTTTTTAATCCTTTAATTTTAATATAAAGTGGCTAACAGAAATATTTGAGAAAATATTTTATCCTTTTGGGACAATGTAAAGAATGTTTTCAGGAAGAAATACCAAAAAAGTACGGGTTTCATATGGCTAACAAACAGTCCCTTACCACTTTTTACAGATAAGTGACAAGAGAAACAGAAATGTCGTATCTTTGTGCCACATGTTAATACAATGCTTTTGCCCATACCAAGATATTTTTTATTGCTGCATTGTCATACATTTATATGTTATAAAAGCAATTTACTCAGGGTCACTTGGAAAAATTACCTTAGTCAGGAACAGGACCCAAACCAATTGCCTGGCTTCCCAGTCCAAAGTTGTAATTACTAGCCACTTCTTTCTTGCACATTGTATTAGCCATGAAATATTCACAGTGGTTAACAGTAATGACAAATCCTTCCTGCTGTAGCATGCAATAAGTTTTTTTTGTTGCATCTATTAGAAATTATAGAAAAGATTGTGTGAAAGTAAAGAAAACATCTAACTAAGAGTTAAGGTTCATTGAAATTAATTCCTGATCAGTTTCCTCTCCATAAACTCACTAAAATAATTATCCATATGTTCCTGTAAAGATCCATTTTATTATCAAAAAAAAAAATAAAATCCCAACCATCTGCAGGAAGTAGAGTCAACTGAGTGAGAATCTGCATTCACTCTGAACAACCGAACTCCATAGTTTCAGAGCAGAGGTAAAAGGTAAAGGCGTCTCAGCAAGTTAAATCAGAAATTAATTTGCTGAGTAAATTTATAGTATTGTATACAAACATGACATTTATAAATGGGGTTATCCAAAGGTTCATTTATTTGGGGCCCTGGGAGAATAGACAGTGTGAAAAATAGCTGAATTAAACCTGATTTCTTTCCTTGAAATATCTCAGAACTAAATGTTTGGACTTGGACAGAACTATGTAAGAAACAATCCTATGAACCAAGGCCTAGGACAGCAGAAAATGTACACAGAGTGTTATAGACAGAACAATACTCTGAGAACCTGTGCAGAAAGGAATGACCTATAACAATCGTGTTTCTAATTGCATTTGTATTTATTCTTAGGCATAAACAATGTATTTCCAAATACAGGCTGCGTGGCAATATTTACTATGGGAAGTTATTTTAGGCACATGAATTGATATCTAATTAATTATAAAGCCACACCTCTTTATTGAACCAAAGAACTAAATGATTGTGATTATGCGGTGTGCAGAGACTTCATGCTTCAGATGTCTGGATTAGTGAGATTTCAGCGTAAATCTTGGATCATGGAAAATGTCACTTTGGGAACTGGAACAGAAGGCCAGGAACTGTGGATGTTGGGAGGCCTAGATACTGTCAACCTCAATTAAGTGTTTTTTTTCTTGGCTTCCTCCCTGTCTATTGCTGAAAGTACTTTTTCGGAGGATTCTTGTTTGGTTTTTTTTGTTTGTATATTTGGTGTGTGTGTGAAAAAGAAATGTGATGCTGAAGCAAGCTATCACAAGGCTTTGGAGACTCGAGCCTAACATAGTTTGAATTCACATCTTGATTCATGTTACTAGGGTTTCAAAATTTATTAGGAAATCCTGACCGGCCATGGTGAATAGACACTCCTCTAAACACCTTAAAGTGGCTTTTGGAAACTGTGAATGTTCTTTACGAAGGGTTAAGGTGCAAGTCTTGAAAGTTGGACACACTTCTGCAAAGTACCTACATGTCAGTGACTCTTATGATCTTCCAGTATAAGCAATAAAATTATGAGCAATAATATTCCATAACATGTAATTGATTTTAAACACCAACGACAATATAATAATAGCAAGAGTATTTTGAAGTCTACTACAGATGCTTTTGCCTACAGGCAGTAGAAAAGGCCTGATTAAAATGAACTGCAGTGGTGTTTGACTAGCATGTGATTTGACATGTTATAAATTCATTCCCATATTAATTAGGAATACTTTTTTTGTGTGTGTGGTTTCTGGATTAATAATAAGAAAAGGGGACGAAAGACATGAAGGTAATTTATTTTTCTTTCTCCAGCACTGACATTTTTCACCTTAATGAGCACTTAAAATGTAAATTACGCAGTCAGCTTAAAAACATAGTGCAAAAGATGTGTGTGAGGTCTTTTCTTATTTTTCACATCAAAATTAGCTGCAATTAATATAAAAAATTACATTGTTTCACACAAGACTTTGCCCAAAAGTACTGGTCATCAGGAAATATCATAAAACATTGAGTGTTCTTGCTGATATTTTCATTGATTTAGACCTCAAAGTTATGAACAACTTTTTTTTTACTTTAGCTGAAAATAGAAAACTGAATCAAGAATTCTTTAAAGTATTTCCTTCCATGTTTGGGGATTTGATTTTCTTTTTTTTTTGGTTTGTTTTTCTTTTTTAACAAATGAGAATGCAATATTGAACCTAGTCTGGCATCTTCTACTACAATCTTGAGGAAGAAACCAGATCACATGGAAGTTTCTTAACTTTAATTCCTTTTGTTGGCATGTGTTGTATAACTACTTCACGATTTATAAAGTGCTTTGAGGCATTGAAGTAAAAGGTACTTTAGGAATGAGGTGATCTTGATAGTTGTTACTGTTATGCACTTATTTTATAGATCTCAGAAAGGGAAGATTTCTTTCTAGCTTCAGTATTTTCACCAATCTGTAGTTTAAATTAGACCTCAGAGCTCATTGATGTTCTACTATCTGGCTTTCAGAAAGAAAATGATCCCACCAAAGGAAACTTATCTTAAAGAAAATACTTCCCAGTAGAAACACTTCAGTTATCCCTAACATCCTGGACCTCTGAAGAGAGGATAAAGATCTGTCAACATTATGCACACTCTGCATTCATTTCCCCAATAATATGAGAGTTATTGATGTAGTTCTGTCTGGGAAGATGTGATTCTCTTGAGATTACTTGGAAACCTGCATGAAAAGGTTTAATAAGGCTACGAGTGTGAAAAATATTAGCATCTGTGAAAGCCAATATACTAAGAGAAACTAGTAAGTGAAAGATAGCCTGAAGAATTTGATTCCAGGAACTGGCCTGTTCTTTGTTCTCAGCATTTGTAATCTTCTCTGAGAAAACAGACAGAGCCTATGAATAATTATTAGGAAAAAAAAAGTATTGTCAAGTTAAGAAAAAGAAATCTTTGTATTTCTTTGATAAACAATATTATCACTGTTTTTATGAGCTAATAGTATTAAGGACACAACACCATAACTGTTGAATTATTTCTATTTTCTAAATTAATCTCCTTGGAGTTTTCATATTTTCATACCAAAAATGTTTAGCACAGCACCTGTTATAAAATACACTAAGAGTGTCCTGGAGCATCTTGTAACAAACTGAAAACTTTTCCAGAGTACTCTTTCTCAAAGAATACACACAATTATTACAGTTTCACCCCAGCGCAGCTTGATTTGCAGCCAAACATGAGCAGCCTCTCCCCTCTCACTCCTGGTTCCTGAGAAACAGGGTCATTCTTGGTTTTTTGTGTTGGATCTCTTCATTACTGCTCTCAGAGTCTCACTTCTAAACTTCCGCTGGAGATAGGTAAGTGGGAAACTGTTTCCTCTTCTAAGCCATGCCGTATAAATACGAAAGTAAGGTACTGAAGGAAACAATAAGATATTCATTGAATTCTGGTAAAAAAATCCAATGATAATCAAACAATGAAAATTTATTTTTGCTATAAATCTCAAATAATTTCATTTCCAAATATTGAAAAATAACCCATATTTTTCAAATAAATATGTATATATTTTAATTGCTTTTTCATACTAAACACTATTTGAAATATTTTCAATCACAATTTCATTAATTTTTATAACACTAGTTTATTTCATGCATGAACCTTTGAGAAATTCTGCATTTGTACAATTGCCTGGAGCAGGGTACTGTTAACAGCTTTTGTTTATCAAGGCATAATTATATTTTTAGCCAACTTAAAAATATGTATTGCTCTTATCCTTCTCTTCCCTCCCTCCCAAAAATTTCTATTGAAATTTAAGTTATTGGTCTGTTACACAAAGTGCTGCCCAGTGAATGAAAAATCTAAATGAGAAATTCTGTAGGAAAATCAGACCTTTACTTAGCAAGTGTTGCCCTTTATCAATTCCTTGCATGCCTCTTACACTCTCTCATGGATTTTTTTACTGATAACTTGATGTTTTGCATAGCCATTTTAGGTGTAATAAATTTTTTTTTCTGGAGCAAACACCTAATGAGCCATTTCCAGTGTCCCTGCAGTGCTGGGGTTACTGAACTACCTGTCAACATTTCTGTGGTGTCTGTATTAGGTCACGTACTTCATTCCTATCCTATTGCAAGCAAAGAACTGAGAGGAAAATCAATCATGTTTTGTTTTCATAGCAGCTTTTACTGACTGTACCTAAAGCTAATTTTTTTTTTTGCAGTTGTTTGTTTAGAACTCTATTGCAATTCCATTTTCAAAAATTATGTATACTAACAAATACATGAGTTCACAAACATATATGTTGCACATATAACTCCACAGACTTGCAGCCATATGTTTCCAGGTGCCTTCTTTTGGACTTTCCAAGATGAGTATCACTAAAAAATGTTGAATTACTATAGAGAAAAGATTGACTTTCTTCAAAAATCAGGAATGCCCACAGAAAGTATTTGTAGAATGGATAGAAAATCCCAGGACATGATCAATGTACTAATTTCCAGCATGAAAGAACTCTCCACAGTTCAAATGGATGCATATTTATCTTCTGACTAAATCAATATTTGTCCTACAGAGAACTATTTATAGACTCAAGATTTTTTATGATATGATTGTACAGCTTTCAATTACTCTTTCTTTTGTTGATTTCATGCTGAAAACAGAATAGTTTGGTTTTTTTTCCTCACTGTTGACTTAAGCAATGAAAAGCTAGCATTTTAAAAATTGTTTTGTGCATCCCCAGGAAAGGTCCCAGAATATTTTGCAATGCTTTGCCAAATATCTGGTGTGGGGACTATTGTCTTAATGCATTTTGCAATACCCTACCATTGTTTACAAATCATTTTTCGTTATCACTTTGTGCCTCTATCCGTTCTACTGTATTGATGAAACCTGGGAATTGAAACATGGTGTTTATTTTGTGGGAAATTGATATATTTGGACAGTTAATTCATGGGTGGCTAACTTCACTGCTTCCGCTATTTGATCAGTGCACAAGCGCTGATCAAATTTCTTTCACACTGTCTTCTCAGGCTGGCTAAGAAGAAGTAACAAAACTTGTAGTTTGATCTACTTTCTCTCAGCAGGCTCTGTCTATAAACAGTGGCATAGCTTTATGTTTCAAAAATTCATAACTCAAAATAAGCTCAGTTGCAACACCTTGAATTTCAGAGTTTAAAATGAAAACAAAGGTAAATTCTGATTGCTGTTCCTAACTTTCTCAGTCTTCATACAAACAGGTATGTTTCTTTTTATGGCCTTATGAGGAACAGCTGAGAGAGCTGGGGATGTTTACCCTGGAGAAGAGGAGGCTGAGGGGAGACCTCATTGCTCTCTACAACTACCTGAAAGGAAGTCGTGGAGAGGAGGGAGCTGGCCTCTTCTCCCAAGTGACAGGGGACAGGATGAGAGGGAATGGCCTCAAGTTCCACTAGGAGAGGTTTAAGCTGAATATTAGGAAAAAATTTTCACGGAAAGGGTCATTGGGCACTGAAACAGGCTGCCCAGGGAGGTGGTTGAGTCAGGCCCTTGGTATTACATGTATTGCCTGCATTCAAACTCATGTTTGTAGTCATGTCATGTCACAAACTGCCAAAGGCCAAGCGTCCAGAAGTTGAGCTCTGACAGTGGCTGATTACAGTACGTCACCTACTCCACCTGCCTGACCACTTCAGGGCTGACCAAAAGTTAAAGCATGCCATTAAGGCGCATCGTCCAATGGCCTCTCAAACACTGACAGGTACAAGGCATCCACCACCTCTCCAGGAAGCCTCTTCCAGGGTTTGACCATCTCCTCAGTACAGAAATATTTCTGAATGTCAAGTCTGAACTTGAATTGTCTCTAACCTTTCTGATGGGAGAGGTTCGAAATCATCATCATTTCAGCATCCTGCTCTGAAATCAGCTACTCAACTAGAGAGAAATGATCAACCAGATCAAAACCTCTCTTAAAAGATTGTCAGTGGTCACTCCAGAAAGTAAGAGGTGAATAAACTGGGCTTGATTTTGGAGTCTGGGTTTTCACACCCGTTCTGAGTGCCAGGGAGCCTTATGGAGTGTTTTTTACCTGTGCCTGTGCATGTCTGCTCTTCTTTACCTGAGCACCTTACTGGAGGATGGTGTGAGCTTGGTCCACCAGCACCACCAAAATGTAGGGGCTGTTTGCAATCTGAGAGTAGAGCTGGAGACCTTTGGGGAATTTTAGGGTAGAAATGTGAACCATTTTTGGCAATAGCTGGGTAAAAGCAAGTGAAAACAAAACAAGATAAGAATGTGCTCAGGACTACCAGTACAGATTCTAAGGCTGAGAACAGCCTTCCAACCATGGGGATCAGCTCCTGCAGGGAATTGCTGGAAAAAAAGGGGCTGAGAAAACACTGAAAGAATCTGTGAAACTGGGCAAATCTACAATAGCAAGGCCATACAGCTTGTGTGGGCTGCCCTGCTCTGTATGATACTGCCTTTGAATTCTTGCATGTACACTGACGACAATCAAATCACTTCTAACAGCTGTGACCTGATTCACAAAATTAGTTTGAATCAGCACCCCTGAAGAAAGTTTCTGCTATTTCTTCTGCTTTTGTTACTGATTGGTCACCTCCACGCCATTCTTTATCCGAGGAGATGCTTCTTTGGCATTTCATTTTAGATTGCTTTTGCCCCTTGTCTGTATAGCATCTCACAGTACACAAAACAGTACATAAAACAGAGGTTATTTACTTGTTGGCAGAATTGCTGGTGCTATTTTTAGCTCTGTCTCCACCAGCTGCAATGGTACAGAGGTGCCATTTCCAAAATGACTATCATATATATATATATACACACACATCCTCCCATGCAAATACGTACACACACCTAGATATACAGATAGTTCAGTTTGAATGGAATACATCAGAACAGGTTTTTTCTTGGAAATATTGGACCAGATCTCAATTTTGTATTTTTTGTTGATATGTGTATAGCTATGGATATGAATATAGGTGCATATAATGCAAATATACAATGCATAAAATCCTGAATTAGGTAATATAATCATAGATTCATAGGATCATTGAATAGTTTGGGTTGGAAGGGACCTTAAATATCATCCAGTTCCAACTCCCCTGCCATGGGCAGGGACACCTCCCACTGGATCAGGCTGCCCAAGCCCCATCCAACCTGGCCCTGAACACCTCCAGGGATGGGGCAGCCACAGCTTCCCTGGGCAATTCATGAGAGGTAACCTTTTCCTTTCCTCTTATAAAGTGCTTCGGTAGACTAATGAAACAAGTTAAATGTCTTAAATTCAGTGGCACAAAGATCTGGCAGAGGGTGATTTCTTCTTTGCTACTAATCACCATTAAACACTGTTATATATTTCCCATTTTTTTCATGCAAATGACCAGTGCATTTGCCCTTGCATAGGCATTTGTAACAGTAAGTTTCATAGGAAATGAATGAACGGGAGAGTCTGGATTTGGAAGCACCTGAAACAGCAGCTTAAAGTGAGAGACATTAAACCTCACACTAAAACAAAGGGCAGATCAGAGTAATTATGAGGTCCTAAGGCACATCCAAACCCCAATACATAGTGATGGGTTAAAGGAGAAGGTAAGAGATGGGCTGATGACTCTATATTCATCACCTATCTTCTGGCAACCTGCAATTAACCCTGGTTAAAGCACTCTCCTCCCACTTCTTTGGTGCTTATGGGTGTTGTAGCATGAGTCTGATTCAGTGAATGACTGAAATCAGTTTAGTTTAAAATGAAACTGCCTTTCCCTGCTCTGTCTCCCAGCGCCTTGTGACCTGGCTGTTATGGTTCTGTGATGTTAATTGCAGCACAGTGGGTCTGTAAAATTCAGAACCATTGTTCTTAGCCTGTCATACAGTTATACCAGGATATTTTGAACATTTAGTTTGTGCAATTTGAGATTTCAAGCATTTTGAGGCAGTTATGCTTTCTCAGGGAATAAGGCTACAGATCCTTCTAGACACCAGAGAGTCATATTAAATTGGTATTGTTTTTAAAGTCCATTGTAGGTGAGAAATAAATTGACTGCAAAAGGTTTCCTTGTCAGGACACTGCTTCAGAAATACCCTATTCTTGCAATCTCAGCTCTCTTTCAGCTTCTAAAACTTCTTATAGCAGTGGAGTCCACGTAGTTCTGTCATTTAAATGTTGTCATTAGGCTATGACAGATGAGGAAAGATTCTTAATATGCCATTGTTCTTTTCTTTTTTCTTTATTAAAGCTCCATCCAGATCAAAATATTTCTCACTTTGCCTCATTTCTCATTACACTTGAAAGGTTTCTGTGTATGTTTATTGGCTAGTGAAGTGGGATGTTTTATTTATTTTTTTTTTTGTTCTGCAGTTTGTTACACTGTTTATCACTCAGTCAAAAGGAACCAGGGCTAAAAAATGTAATGAATTGTGCATATATCATTTGTGGGTTTCAGTTCCTGATAATGGAGGTTTCGTTTGTGTATTATTTACCTAACATACACATCTTTGACTAAGCCAGAGTTTCAAGAAAAATAAACAGAAGCCTTAATCGAAGTTTTCTCCGAGATAATTAACTGAAGTGCTTGTAAGGTATGAGCAAGGGTTCACTATTAGGAACGGGAGACAAAACTCATATTTAGTTCAGCTTGGAATCATTCCACAACAATTGAAGGAACAGTAATTTAGGAAACATGCAGTTTTGCAATGAATGCCTTTTCTGATAACTAAAATTAACTTTTGTTGTTTTATTTTTACATTTTATCTAAATTTCTGAATATTCTTACCATAGTTTACTTTCCAAAAGAGGGTAGTCCAGCATTTAAGACATGACATAATATGATACAAAGAAGATTTTCATTAAGTGAAAAAAGGAGTCTCTATTTTGATAAAACTTTAACCACATACTGCTTCCTTTTGTTAATAATTACTTTAACCACTTCACTTACTTTTAACCTTTTTCTTTATATGGCTAAGACAAGTGCCAGTGCTCCTTAGCCATAAATTTATTTCTTTGGGAAACCACTCCTTTTTACAACATCTCCCTACCTAGGAAATTTATCCTCCAGGGAAGACAAGACTGCATGCTTGATAAGGATTGGCAAATTGTGTGTGTTGATTACTCACAGAATGGATGGATGGATGGTTGTTTCATTGTTGCTAGAACATGCTTCTAATGATTTCATTCCTTGGATTCAAAACCTTCTTCCATACTGAGTGAGACTGATCTGGGCATCGGTATAAAAATCCAGAAATTTGTCTTTTAGTTATTAAATAATTTTAGAAACTTAGATTCAGAAAAATGTGATTCTTAGTAGCTCTTTCATGAAGAAATTCTTGAGATAAAGGAAAGTAGAATCATCAAGAAGTTTTTCTTATGTGAAAGATGTGGAATCTGCTGGTTAACATGCTACTCAAACAGCTCTACACTTACACTGCCATGTTCATATCTTCCCCAGAATAGCACCAGAAAATGGGATTCTAATAATTGCCTTGCAATGTACTGTTTGCTGGGATTGCCTTGGTATCCTGAGCTGGAAGGTATCCACAAGGATCATTAAGTCCAACTCCTGATTCCGCACAGGGTAACCTAAAAATTAAACTGTATATCTGAGAAATGTTCTTCATCTTTGCTGCCATTCTTTAGACACATCCTAATATATAGTTTGCACAGCTGCCTTCTAGAAAGTTCAGGTTTACCCAGAATGTACACATGAAACTATGTGGCTTCTCAAAGACCTTCAGACCAAGATATGAGGTTTATCTCTGAAGCCTCATGCACTTGGATTTCTGGTTCCAGGGTCGTTGCTTTACCATGTCAGGAGCAATAGGCTGAAAAGCTCACCCTGGAAAGAGCCATATAGCATCACCAGACAGCAGGTAAGGAGAAAGCAGAGACTTCAAGTGGATGCTGATTTATTTCTAAACATTTCCTGGCCCACACTATGGAGAGAAGGTGCTGACACTTCCAGCGCCTCTAAAAGACATCCCCAAGCACAAAGTACAAGTACAAGAAATTAAGCGTAGAGGCAAAGAGGATGAAGTGAACAATGGTAAGGATACTATATGAAAGGAAAGGACTAGAGCTGAAAGAAAAAGGAAAAAAAGTTATAGAAGAATTCCTTCTAATTTCTACAGAGCCTTTTATTTTTTTTTTATCACTATTCTCAACTTTCATCTGACTGGGGAGTTATTCAAGTCTTTGGAGAGCACACAAAATAAATCTTTTTGAGATTTATGAATTTCTGCAATGGCTGCATATTCCTGCTATTTCCCACAAGTGATCTGTCAGTGTCTTAGCTGAGACTTTGCTTAACAGAGTCTCAAATAAACTTTCCGTGTACTGAAAGTCTTTCATGTTTTGGAGCTTAGAAAATCCTGTGATGCATCCCTCCTCATCAGTGCTGCTGCATTCTTAGTTTCAATGTTCACATCCATTCCTTCCATAAAACTCTCCAGCTGAGCCTTGAATTGCCTTCATCACCATATTTTTCAAGTAACTGGACAAATTCATTCTATTGATGAATTTATTCTCAATGCAAATTTGATATATTTGGTTTATTCATTATATATAAGTGGAGAATGTTTTTGTACCTGTTATCCAGAAGATATCACATGTTTCCTCGGAGAAGATTTAATATTCTGCCAAGCAGGATTCCTTTTTTTTTGCATTTTCTTCATTTTCTTTCTGACAAAAGTAACTCATACTCATAACGAAGAACAAATCTCAAAGAAAATACAGAACATTTCTCTTGACTCTTCTGAAGAAGTTTGTTCACAAGGATTTGCTGCTAGTGGAATATACATAGATTTCCAGTTTATCTTATGTCTGTTAGTAGGTCACTCATTTTTCAAGAGTCAAAATAAGATAAGCTCAACTTATGCCTTGCAAGAGAATGCATTTTATGGGAAGACATCAGATAAAGTTTGACATCTGCATCAATATTGAGGGAGGACATTGAAAACACAGCTGTGCAGGTGTAGTATGGAGTAAGACTGCAGATTCTCCATCCTCAAGTCTTTAAATATCTTTATGTGCATTTTTTGTTCATGGGAAATTTTAAAGATCTGTTTTCTATTGCTTCTTGCAATGGAGTGCTTATTTTCAAGATTTCAATAGTGCATGCACCCAGAAATAGCAAAACAACTTCTGTCCCTGGGTGTTATAAATCCAGGTAAAAATCTTTTTCATCATGTTAAAAGTTTAGAAAATAAAAGGACATATTCGGGCTCCCAGAAAGTGAGATCCAGGTTCATAAGAAAGTCCGTCTCTCATATATGGCATTAGGATGCAATTACTTCAGTTTAAAAAAAATCTTTTACATGTAATAAGATTTTTTTTTTGAGATGTCCATAAATTCCTCTGCCTTTATAAGTTCTGCATCTACTTCATTGTCACTGATGTGCGGGAGATTTCTTGACTGTATGCAAGTCGAAATAAGCCAAAAAGTGTACAAACTGAAAGGATATTACTGAAGAAAACGGTTTATTTTCAGTCAATTTTTTTGTGCAAAGTTGTTGGACAACAAATTAATAAATGACAAGGTTACAATTACAACAAGTTACCAGCATGGTCCTAGGTTAGCTTGGTGCAACCTGGGGCATCTACAACATGCACAGAACTCTCACTATTTTACTCTTCTTTTGGCTAAGAATATTATATTTCATCCAAGTAATTTTTAAAGATCTGATATCCATTATAGGTACTTCATACCTTGTATCTGACTCTGGATTTCAAGTAAAAAGGTTTATTTAATCACATTGCAATCTTCTGCTGTTTTTTTCTTTTTTGTTACCAATGCTTGATGATTGCATTCACAGAATTCATAAAGAAAAAGTCTCTGATTAGATATTCATCTGAATAATTCATAGTTGAACAAAGCACTTTTCTCATATTCCAGACCACTATTATTCATTTTGGAAAACAATTTTCTCAAGATCATTCTGAACAGAGTTCTAATTTCATTTGGGTGAAATAGAGAGAGACTTGAAGCCAGCTCATGTTGTAAATTATGTGCAGCATTCTGTTAAATGTATTTACAGCAAGTGTAAAGATGTAAGGCCTATCTCAGAGATGATCATCCTGCTCCCCAAAGATAAACAATGCTGTCTCAGTAGAATCCTTCAGAGATATTGGCTCTGCTTTCACAGAAGTAAGCCTGAATTAAAGCCTTTGACTGTCCTGCTCCAGTGTTCTTTTATTCCACTCTTCTCATTATACTCTGTCACCACACCTTCAGCCAGGGCACCTGATTTCACTTGGTTTTGTCCTTACAAAACTATGTTTACATGGCCCAGTGTGTATTTAGTCTTGCCATGTGCAACTGTGATTTGAAGTGTGGCCTCTCTTTTCCCTACTCAGATAAGGAACCCTGTGCTGTTTAGGTTGGATGGGAGGCTAGCCAGGTTCAATAACATCTAACATAACCCCTGACAGAATATTAGGCTCATGGAGGCTTATTACTTTGAAAGCCCCAAAGCTGTTGCCTTCACTCCATCTAATCAAACTACTCTTCCTTTGAATCAGTGCTTAAGAATGAAAATGGAATGATCATGCATCACTGTAGCTGAACAACCAGGAAGGGTATCCTCAAAGCCAGAATTAAATTCAGAGAATAGAATCGGAAACACTAGGTTGGAAAAGACCTCTAGGATCATTGAGTCCAACTATTCCTGAAGAGGACAATGATGTAAGACCTGACGGGCATGTCGTGCTCACCATGCCATGCCAGGCTCTCCCGTTCCAAGTGGCAACACTCTGGCACCTGAAGCTTTAGGTCTTTTTTCTCCTTTTTTTGCTCTGAACCAGGGATGCTGCCCCCTTACTGCTCATGGAGTATCAGCTTTTTGGGGTATGGAGAAAGGAGTATGTTGAAAGAGTTTTTTTCTGAAAGGTTTTCAGATCCAGCATGAGAATTACTTTCAAATATCTAAAAGTTGCTAAAGAGAAAGAAATTCTTTCTTTCCCAGCTCTCTCTCCTTCTTCATCTTGCTTTTTAAATGTAGATGTGAGTTTTATTTGCTTTCTGTTCAGTTTTCTATACACCTTACTTCCCATATGGTATCTTAAATAAAACTCTGCAATACCCTGTGTGTGAAGAGGAATAAAATGGTATAAAATATACATCTTCAGAACTTTTACTTCTCTGACAGACTCTACCTTTTCATACACAGTGATAGAAAGGACCCTTTCAGATTTATTTTCCGAGTTGTGAAAGCTATTGTATATCAGGCACACTAAACTGCTTACCACTTGAGATTCTTTAATAGAAAAGGAAACTTTAAAAGAGACACAGTCATCTGTGGATGGCTGGTAAAGACAGCTGCGGTTAGAAAATAATCAAAAGCAGTTATAAAAGAATAAATCTAAACGAATGAAACAAGTAGAAGAAGATAATAGTGAGGGAAGTGAACAGAGAGAGTAAAGAATTACTCCTTCTCTTCTCCCTGAAGAAAGCTGACGGTGGAACAGGAAGAAACTCTATAATAAAAAGGTGTGCTCAGATTTTTAATGAAATATAAAACAGAGAAACAAGTAATACAAAATAGTCAAACATCTAGAAAACACAACCTACAAGGAAAGACTGAGAGACCTGAGAATGCTTAGGCAAGGGAAGACTAAAAGGAGACTTGGAAACAGTCATCAAATACATAATAAGCTGGAAAAAAAAAACAGGAAAAAAAACCTGTTCTTAGACGAATAAGAGAAGCGTAATGAGCCTAATTTGCAGCCACGGATAACTTACTTAGGAAAAGGCCAATGAAAGTCAATGGAGACAGTTTGAAGACTACTTCCTTGGTAGCATTTACTTCCCTTGAAGTCCTGAATTTCATCCTGTATAACCTCTTGAAGTCTTTCCTACCCTTTTTTTCCCATGTATTTCCAGCCCTGTTTCAGCTGAAACTACATTTTTATTCCTAAAATCATTGAACACAATATCTAGTTTATGACAATGTTATTATGAAGTAACTGTTGATGATTCATAACTAGTGACTGCAAAAGCTAAAAGGTTTAAATAGCTAAGGTAGGACACAGGTCCTTTCAGTGACTGTTGAGTTTCTCTTGCTACTTATTTATGTGTTTCAGTATAATTGGTACAACTGGGTGACATTAAACCACGAGGAGAAAAAAAACTTTCTGACCTCACATTTTAGCAAAAGACCCATTCTGCTTAGAGCAGTCTGATGGGCAGGTGAACAGATGTTCAAGGAATTTAAAACATGTTCTTATTCAACATGTAGTGAAAGTAAACAACCTTGGCAGTCTGACACAGGGCAAGGATGAGACAGGATGATAATGTTATGCACAAAGATTAGAGATACTGTGATACTTCTCTAACATATATTTAACTTTTACTCTTGTTTATTGTGATTATCATAAATGAAACTAGTTTCCCAAATGCATATTGTTATGATTCAGAATAAATAACATTTTTTAACCATTAAGCAACTCCTGTATGAAGACAGGCTGGGAGATCTGGGGTTGTTAAGACTGGAGAAGAGAAGGCTCTGGGGGGAACTTAGAGCAACTTCCAGTACCTGAAGGGGCTCCTGGAAAGCGGAGGAGAGGGTCTTGATTGGGGAGTTCAAGGATAGGACAAGGGGGAATGATTTTCAGCTGAAAGAGGGGATATTGAGATAAGATATCAGGAAGAAATATTTTGCTGTGATGGTGGGGAGGCCCTGGCACAGGTTGCCCAGAAAAGTGATGGCTGCCCCATCCCTGGAGGTGTTCAAGGGCAGGTTGGATGGGGCTTGGAGCAACCTTATCCAGTAGAAGATGTCCCTGCCTATGGCAGGGGGTGGGACTGGATGGGCTTTGAGCTCCCCTCCAACCCAAACCCTTTTGTGATTATATGATTCTATGAATAATCCATTTAACTCTTGACAGGATATACTGACAGTTGGCACATGACAGTATGAGATCTTATTTTAGGATATTAGTTTCTAAATACTTGTTAATTCTGCAAATCTTATTGGGCTCAGCAAAGCAAGGGAAAACAAGGAAAAAATGCTTTCTCTATACAAACAAGTGTCAGGAGAATCTATTAGGGGACTTATTAATTTATAAACTTTCTGTGTATTTTTTACATCCTTATCATCAGTATCACAGTAGGAACTGCATTAAAAGTGAAAACAAAGGGTTTTTTTTCTTCCCACCAATCAATATTCATAGAATCTTTCTGTTATATATAATTCTCAGCCTTAGTTAAAACAAACCAAAAAATAAACAGTATACTTCATAAAAATGTCCTAAAGATCCATTGGGATCACATTCATTGTACTTTAACCTCTAAAGTTTGCTGGATGAGTCCTGGAGGACATCTCTAAAATAACAGCAGCCTCATGAAAACTTGTTCGCATCCAACTAGGAGCTAATGACTGTTGGTTCAGTAAATGCTCTTGCAGCAGTTTGATCCACCTGGGGAGGACTATCCTTGTTCTTTTTGTGGGTGTAATTTCACTGCATCATCCCTATCAAATTGACATCAGATGGAATACTTGGCTAGTCCCACAGAGGTCTGCTTGATATTTTTGTAACTTTATTTCCTGGGGGGTTATATCATTTTACCTTACATATATTTTATACTTGATTTACTGTAAGTATAGCATCTCCCAGAGGTATGCTAAAGCAGCTGTAATAGTTTGCTGCCTAATACTTAAACTGCCATTTGTTCTAGAGCTGAAGCCTACAATGAATTTTAGTTTTATAAAGGTCCAGGATCCACATTATCAATACTCTTTTTTTCACACCCAGAAGGGCGCTTTTTTCACTTTAATATTAATTTAATGTTTAACTGGATGATCTTTCTCTCTTATTTAAAAAAGAACGTTTCCCCGAATATCAAAGTTTATTCATGTTCTTAAACCAGACTGAGCAATAGTATTTGTTACCCAGAGCCATACTGAAACACTTGAAATAATTTACACTAATAAATTAAATATGCCCATATGAGTTCTCTTGACTTAAAGCCAACTGCCACAGAATTATTTGTGTCCATGCTAAATCTATGTCTGACTCACCAAAACAGCATGGGTACAGCTAAACAGCCAGTGGAAATGCTGGTCCCAGCGCTGCTTTCTTCAAGCTTGGTGGTGGTTGGGGTCAGTCCTTGGAGACCTCAGCGAGATCCATTCCTGGGGCTGCTCTGAGAATTGAACACTACAGACAATCACATTCAGTGCTGATCAGCATTTCCTGGCTCCTTTTTGTTGATTAAATAGTAATGAATACCATTCAATGCATTTATTAATGTTCTAAATCTTTCTTTAAAATTCTGTCCTTTATCCCCATTGCTAAATCCATTTATTCCTTAGTTTCCTTCGTGAGTAAGAGGTGTAGGAGAGACAGGAGCAGAGCTTTTTCTCTCATTTCAGATTAAGTCTCAGTAAAGTGCTGGAGTTGACAGAAATTTTGGACCAACACTTATTATATCTGAAAAAAACTCTAGAAAATTAACAGGTGATACTGTCTGGCACTATCCCAGCTTCCTCTTGACCTGTCCCATCCTTTAAAAAAGAGCAAACACAAACATCTATACCATTTGCAAACACTTTTAAAAAAAGGAATATATTTTTGTTTCATATGATGGCTTCTTCTTTTGAGATATGTATTACGTGTAGCTATGATTCTTCACAGAAAGAGTAGTTCAAAGAAAAACCTTTTTTCATTTACTGCATTTATTGCAAACAGACTTCAGTGGTGTTAATTTGCACTTAGATCAATGAAAATCAAATTGGATTCTACGTTCATGTTAGTCAATGGAGATGTATTTATCTTGAAAAGTTCTATTCTGATATTAAAATGCATTAATTGTGTGTTATTTCTCATCAGTTGAAATATATACCTTCATATCTGCTGCATTACTGAGTTGGCAATCACGACCAGATCACGTTCAGAATAAATACATACAATTACATTTGAGAAGCTGGAACACTTTATCCAGCAAATTTGTTCTGATTTCTAATCCTTTTTTTTATAATAGATTGAAACAATTTTCTCTGCTAAGAGGAGAGTCAAGCAATGATCTCAAGTGTTACAGAGTGACAATGTGTGTCACAGCTTTCAATGTTATCTTATAACCAGAACATTTTCCAGGTGGTTCAAATATGATAGCTGGTGGAATTTGTTCTGATTAGAATGTTCTTTCCTCTTCTCCTCTTTGTTTTGTTGATGGTTGTTTTATGTCATGTAACGCTCACTTATGAGATTCATCCAACAACCGCACCAATGCAGGACAAGAAATTGTCCTCATGTCTCCACCAGTCTTAGCAGCTGAGTAAATGAAAGGTAATTTTATGCTGAGTGTTCAGAACCGGGGGAAAATGATGCAGAGAGAAAACATGAGGGAAATGAAGGAAAAGCAACAGCTGAGCAATAGCTCCTCTGAGCTATTTTACGTTCATATGGAAGTTGATTTTTTTCTCTCTCCTGCTGTATTTTAACAGTTTTCTGATGCTAATCCTGAAAACATCTTTTATTGATCATCTGACAGCCATAACTTTGCTCATCAGTCTTCCAAAGTCATTCTATAAACCCAGCACATTCCAGTAAAAATGCAGATGTATTTCATAGCCATCACCAGCATACACCCATCTGATTCATCAATGCACTTTGTGAAAAGATCTTTTATATATGCCCTTCTGACCCCTTAAAGAGGTGCAATAACATCAGATATTTCAAAGTTTAACAAGATTTCTCTTTCCTTACAGATTCCTATATTGAATATTGGTGTAGCCCACCCAATATTCATATTCACACATCCTCTAAATATCAGCACAGGCTCTAAACCCATCTAAATTCCATGCCTGGACCCACAACCCCTTCTCCAGTTGACAGGGAAATGCTCAGGCCACAACATAGTCACTTGCCCCTATACCCTTAATGGTTATGACATTTTATTTGAAGATAAAACTGATATTACATGCACCCTTCACCAATGTAACACAGGGCAGCAAATGAAAGAAAGAATTCTTTCTGTCCCACATCTCTTGCCCTGAGCATAGGAACCTGAAATCACAAAAGGATGCTACAGGCTAGAAAACCAGGAAAATCCTGCTCAAAGCAAAGATAGCAGAAAATAGTAAATAACACTTCTAAAAGGCTAGAAAATTTGTAACATTGGCTTAAATCAATCAGGGCAAAAATCTGCCCTGAATTACAAAAACACAGAGAAATCTTCCTCTGAACATGAAGACGAATCCAGTCATCACTTACAGTCCTATCTGGATATTCTCCTACCTTTCTGCATCTAATCCTTCCTTCTCTGTTGGCTTTGATGACACTGAAATTGCTGTGGCAAACCAAAAGAATGGAAATTGTCTCCTCTTATGCACCAAACCCAGAATTACGTCTCCTTTCTAACTCAATTTCAAAATGACTGCAGTGAATATAGAGTCAATAGTTAGAAAAGGTCACTTGATCTACAGGTCTGAATAATGCATAGGCTGGTGCTGATTGAACTGCAAACTTTGGATGGTGTCGCACATGAGCCTATTGGGAGGTCTTATGGTAACAACCAAAAGCTCATCTTGTGCCCAGCCTTGTTATTTCATATCTTCTGCAGCTTTTAATATTGACAGAATACTCAAAAAGAAAATATCAGCTTAAAAATAGGAAAATTTATACTATTGAAATTTCATTTCTGTTATAGGTCTTGCCATAGAATCCTGCTTTTTTAAATAATTCTTTACCTGAAAGCTCTGTATTTCAGATCTTGTAACTCCAAAGCACTTACTTGTGCCCTTCACAGGACTTTACACCTTCCCCCACTTTTTCACTTGCTCTTTGGAATTTTAATAGGAAGGTCCATCAGAAGATCATAGTTTAATGAACCTAGAGGTCAAACAATATTACTCTGTTGCCTTAAAAGCAGTATTTTAATAAAATTATGCTGCACTACAGTGACCGGCATTCTTTCCAGACCTGTAATTTAAGTTTGCATGATTTTTGGAGGATACTCTGGAAAGGCTTTATTAACTGGGCTTAGCATTTTTCAGAGGTTCCTTGATTTCTGTTTTGCAAGGCATTACATTAAGAAAAGTTGCTAATTATATTTGCTGAGGTTCCTGTTAATTCTTCCACCTTAGGTAAATGGAGTAGAGTAAATGCCTTACGGATGAAATCCAATTTCTGCTTAGTATTAGAGTCCTCGGCTGGTTATTATATAAACAACTTAATAAATACACATAATTTGAATCACCTTAGCTTAGTCATTTGGCCAGATAGTAAAAGGACTATACTAGTTTATGTAGGAGTCACTGCTGCTACTAAGCAAATTGGCAAAATCACAATGTTTGTTTAACCTCCAGCAACCTGACATACAACATCGCAGCAGCTTTCTCTAACCTGACCAGAAAGCAGACCTTAAATATCTGCTGGCTGCATGTCTTGGTGGGCTGTCAGGGTGAAAGGGTGGAGGCTACAGCTGCAAGCTGGTTGCACATATCTGATGCCAAGTATTGTAGCCCTCTGTCTATCCAAGGCTTACCCCCCCAAAAAGCTGGTTAACTCCGTCCACAGTCAGTCAGCTATCACAGAAGTCAGATATCCTAAACAGTGAGGTTTTTGACCCAAACGTCATGTCATTGTTTTTGTCAAATTCCACTAGGAGTAATTATTTTAACAATATAACAGGCTTTGAATACGTCTTTTATTAACATTATTATCATGACGAAGAGACTCTGCTCATTTTAACATTTTATAATCGAGGTAGATGCACTTCTTAGTTTATTCCATTAGCAGCCAGGAGGAACCTTAGGAGCAGTAAATATGACTGGGAGTAGGCTTTGTGCCTGAAAAAGGATTTGCCATCTTATAATATTAGTTTGGGATCATATCGGGCTAAATTTTTTTCACTTCTACACAATATCCACTCCCCACCTGCTAAATTTGAAGTTAATAATCATAAAAATAACATCTTTTTGATGGAACATCAACACCAGATATGCCACAATTAAACAAATCCTTCAAACTTCTTTTAACTCCTGTCTCTCCTAAGAACTGTTTAAATGAGCCATTTGTCAGAAAATGCCTATTTATTTGGAAATGTACTGCCATGTTCTAGCAGCCAACAAGTTCTCCTCAGACCACCGTGAGCCACAGCATAAGGATTTCTGTTTTAAAAACAGTGTCCAACTGAAGAAGAGATTCATAGAATCATAGAATCATATGGGTTGGAAGGGACTTTAGGGGCCATCCAGTTCCAACCCCCCTGTCATAGGCAGGGACACTTCACACTGGATCAGGCTGCCCAAGGCCCATCCAACCTGGCCTTGAACACCTCCAGGGATGGGGCAGCAATAGCTTCTCTGGGCAACCTGGGCCAGGGCCTCAGCACCCTCAGCATGAAGAAATTGCCCCTTATGTCTAGTCTAAATCTGCCCCTCTCCAGTAATTAGCCATTTAGAAGGGACCATTGAGGCAAAGGAAGGCTTTACATCCACCTGCCCAGGTACACTAGACAGAATTACACAGAATCACAGAATCACTAGGTTGGAAGAGACCCACCGGATCGTCGAGTCCAATCATTCCCACCAATCCCTAAATCATGCTCCTAAGTATCTCATCCACCCTCACCTTAAACACCTCCAGGGAAGGTGAATCCACCACCTCCCTGGGCAGAGTCTTCCAATGCCTAACGATCCTCTCCTTGAAGAATTTTTTCCTTATCTCAAGCCTAAATCTCCCCTGGTGGAGCTTGAGGCCATTCCCTCTCATCCTGTCCCCTGTCACTTGAGAGAAAAGGCCAGCACCCTCCTCTCCACAACCTCCGTTCAGGTAGTTGTAGAGAGTAATAAGGTCTCCCCTCAGCCTCCTCCAGGCTAAACAATCCCAGCTCTCTCAGTCGCTCCTCATAAGATTTGTTCTCCAGCCCCTTCACCAGATTTGTTGGTCACCTTCTTGGCCACCTGGGCACACTGCTGGCTCATGTTCAGTAGCTGTCAACCAACACCCCCAGGTCCTTCTCCTCCTGGCAGCTTTCCAGCCAGGCTTCTCCTAGTCTGTAGCTCTGCTTAGGTCCCAAGTGCAGGACATGAGAATTCTCCTTCTAGAGAAGTATCATATATCCCAGATGCCCTTCAGGATTTCTCTCTTAGGGTTTTTTTTCCAGCACAATGCAGTTCCAACTAGTGCAGAAACAAATCTTTCTTCCCATTCTTCCCTAGACAGACTCTCTTCAGCAGTTTATTCTTATTTTTGTGGAGACTATAACAGATTGACTTGAATGTTTCAGGGTTTTACTTTAGGATATGGAAGCTATCTGGAAATTAGAAGGCAAAAATTCTTTGCTTTCTTTTATATATACAGAGCCATTGGTCTTTCTCCAGGATGACCTAAATCTTTACAAAAGCATAAAACTAAATAGACTCAACTTTGAAGGACATTTTTTACACAGAAGAAAATATTCTCTCTATATCTTTTTTGTGGTCCTACCATCCCCACAAGCAGCTAGTCTGCACTCCTATGCCATAAGCAAGGGTTGAGCCAAGGCAAGAGGTGGTTGAAGGAACAAAGAAGAAACATTATAATCTGTGCAACAAGAGAAAGGATGTTTCTTTTGGGATTTTTTTCTCTTATTGGCAGTTGCAGACATTACAGCAAATAGTGAGAGTCCAGGGTACAATAATGTCTAGAATATTGCGTGTCTGAGTGAAGCAAATCACTTTGGAAGAAGTATAGTTATTACAAATTAACATTAAGAAAAACAAACTCAATTTTTAAACTAATACACAGAATGATATAATAATGCAGTATCTTATTGAAAAACCTTGCACTGCATCTAAAATGCTTAGCATGTTGGCCAACAAAGGTTTGAACCAGAAAATCCATATCTATGCAGCTCTGCCATGCATTTTCAATCTGTGTATTTGATCTATTAATCTATCTCAAATCTTCAGCATTTTTGAACACTCTGTTTTGCTTTGTTTCTGACAAATAGAATATATTTGTCTTTGAATATTACATACATTTTGGTATGTGTAGACCTTCTTGTCTCATGAACTACATTAAAACTGGTCCTTGGTTCATATATTTCATATTTCTGCCTAGACAAATGAACTCTGCCTAGGTTTATCATAAAGGGGTAATGAATTATGTAAGTTCTTGTTATAGTATCAATTAATGTGAACAGACCTTGGAAACAGCTGAATATCTAGATGCACTTAAAGAACAGAATACTTATGAGGACACAGCTGAAAATTTGTAAGCTGATTTCTGACATAAGATATTCTGAGATAGAAGTAGTT
>JAUNZM010001496.1:0-28366 GCA_033459285.1 Clamator glandarius | reverse complement strand
TGCTGCTTCTGAATGTCTTCTCATAGGGCACGTTCGCTGCAAAGCAAGGCTTGTAGAACTTTCAGTCTAGGCTTGTGTACTGTAGCATCAGAATGGGTATTAAAGCGTCACTTCAAAAATGAAAATTGTCCAGAACAAGTACGGCAGGGAAGCTGCTACGATCAAATGCTGGCTCTCCTTAGAGTCTTCTCTTATAGCGCTTTTTACTGCAAACTGTGAAGCACAACTAACACATTTTAGATTAGCGTAATGAATTGTGACTTAACTGCGCATTTTAACGCGCTTACGGAAAAGTGAGTGTCTCAGGCAGTGCAGATGCTGGCATGAAATTATACCGCTTCTTGAGGTTTTCTCTAATAGCGCTGTTGCTGCAAAAGACGACTTGTAGAATTTTGACTCTAGGCTTGTGAACGGGAACATCAGCATGACTATTAAATCGTCACTTCAAAATTTGAGAACGTTCAGCACAAGTAACTCAGGAAAGCAGCAACCATCAAAAGCTGGCTTTCGTTAGGATCTTTTCATGAAGCACTTTGACTGCCATCTGCAAAGCACGAAAAGGCAACGTTTTCATGTAGGCTAGTTCTTAGCGACTTAATAACGCCTAATAATGCGTTTTAGGAAAAGTGAATAGCTCCAGCAGGGAAGATGTTGGCATGGAATGATTCCGCTTCTGAATGTCTTCTCTTCTCACTGCAAACCAAGAGACATCGAACTTTCCGTCTAGGCTAGTGAGCTGTAACATCAGCATGGCTCGTAAGGCTTCACTAAAAGATTTGAAAGTGTTCAGCACAAATAGCCCTGGAAAGCTGCTAGCATCTCCTGCTCTATCTCATGTTGCACCTTCTAATGAAACATCTCCGGCATCATCTCCTTCTGCTGCATATCTTGCTGCTTCATCTCGTTCTGCATCTCCTGCTTCATCTCCTTGAGCATCACCTGCAGATGCATCTCCACCTGCATTTCCTGCTGCAGCTCTTTCTGAATCTACTACTGCTGCACCTGGTGAATCTGCTGCTGTATCTACTGCTGCTTCATCTACTGCTGCATCTCTTGATAGATCTCCTGCTGCTGCATCTGCTGTTGCATCCTCTGCTGCTGCATCTGCTGCTGCATCTGCTGCTGCTTTCTCTCTTGCTGCATTTACTGCGGCTGAATCTCCTGCTGTATTTCCTTCTGCTGCACCTCCTTCTCTTCATCTACTACTCTGCATCTCCTGCTGTTGCATCTCCTCCTTTTTCATCTCGTGATTAATCTCCTGTAGCATCTCCTGCTACATCAGATGCTGCTGCATTTCCTGCTGCTGCATCTGCGGCTGCATCTGATGCTGATTCATCTCCTTCTGCTGCATTTCCTGCTTCATCTGCCGATGCATCTGCTACTGCCATATGTCCTGCTACATCTCGTCATGATGCATCTCCTGCTGCATCTGCTGAAGATTCTCTTCCTGCTGCACCTTCTGTTGAATCTGCATTTAGTGCTGGTCTCTTTCTGCATCTGCTGCTGCTGCATGTCTTGCTGCATCTCCTCCTGATGCTTCTCCTGCTGTGTTTCCTTCTGAATTTCCTGCTGCATCTCTTACTCCTGCATCTTCTCTTGCATCTCCTCCTGTTGATTATCTTGCTGCATCTACTTCTGCCGCACCTCCTGCTGCATCTCCTGCTGATGCATCTCCTCCTGTGAATCTGCTGCAGCATCTCCTGCTTCTGAATCTCCTGCTGAATCTGCATCTACTGCTGCATCTGCTGCTGCATCTCCACCTGCTGTATCTGCCGCTTCTGCATTTGCTGCTTAATCTCCTGCTGCATTTCCTGTTGCTGCATCTCCTTCTGATGCTGCATCTGCTTCTGCTGCATCTCCTCCTTCTGCATCTCCTCCTGCTGCATCTGCTGCTGCATAACCTGCTCAATCTCCTGCTGCTACATCCCCTGTTGTTGCATCTCTTACAGCATCTCCTACTGCTTCATCTCCTTTCTCTGCATCTCTTGCTGCGGAAGCTGCTGCTGCTGCATTTCCTGCTTCATCTTCTCCTTCTGCATCTCCTGCTGCATCTTCTGCTTCTGCATCTCCTACTGCTGCGTCTCTTGCATCATCTCCTCCTGCCTCTCCTCCTACTGCAAATCCTGCTTAATCTCTTGCTGCATCTCCTGATGCTGTATCATCTGAAGCATCTCTTCCTGATGCATCTCCTGAATCTGCATCTACTGCTTCATCTGCTTCTGCAATCTCCTTCCGTTGCATCTCCTGCTGCATCTCCTGCTGCATCCACTGCTGTATACCCTGCTACTGCATCTCCTGCTGCATCTCCTGCTGCATCTCCTGCTACTGCACAACCTGCTTCTGTATATACTGCTGCATTTCCTGATTCTTCATCTCCTGCTGCTGAATCTCTTTCTGCATCTCCTGCTTCTGCATCTTCTGCTGCTCTATTACCTGCTGCATCACCTCCGGCTGTGTCTCCTCCTGCAGCATTTGTTGCAGCATCTCCTGCTGCATCAGCTGCATTTGCTGCTACACCGTCTTCTGATTCATCTACTGCTGCATCTCCTGCTACATTTCCTGCTGCTGCATCTCTTGCAGCTGGATCTCCTGCTGCTGCATTACCTGCTATTTCTCCCCCTACTGCATCTCCCCTTGCTGCATCTCCTGCTTCCGTATATACTGCTGCATTTCCTGCTGCTGCATCTCCTGCTGCTGAATCTCCTGCTGCATCTCCTTCTTCTGAATCTCCTGCTGCTCTATTACTTTCTGCATCAACTCCTGCTGCGTGTCCTGCTGCTGCATCTCCTCCTACTGCACCTGCTTCTGCATCTCCTGCTGCACCTTCTACTACTTCATCTCCTTCTGCATCTCCTACTGCATCTTCTACTACTGCATCTCCTGGTGATGCAGCTCTTTCTGAAGCTACTACTGCTGCATTTGCTGAATCTGCCGCTGCATCTGCTGCTGCTAAATCTACTGCTGCATCTCCTACTGCATCTCCTGCTGGTGCATCTCCGGCTTCTGCATCTGCTCTTGCATCTTCTGCTGCTTTTTCTCTTGTGCATTTATTGCGGTTGAATCTCCTGCTATATCTCTTTCTGCTGCATCTTCTTCTCTGCATCTACTCCTCTGCATCTCCTGCTGCTTCGTCTCCTCCCGCTGCATCTCCTGTAGCATCTCCTGCTTCTGCATCTCTTGCTGCTACATCTCCTACTGCATATGATGCTGCTGCATCTCCTGCTACATCTGCTGCTGCTGCATTCCCTGCTACATCTCCTGCTGCTACATCACCTGGTGCTGCATTTCATGCTACATCACCTGCTGCTCTCCTGCTGCTACATCTCCTTCTGCATCTCCTGCTACTACATCACCTGCTGCTGCATTTCATGCTGCACCGCCTTATCTGCATCTGCTCATGCTTCATCTCTTTTTGTATCTTCTGCTGCTGCATCTCCTGCTCAATATCCTGCGGAACCTCCTCCTGCTGCATCTGCTGCTAAATCTGCATCTCCTGCTGCATCTGCTTCTTCATCTCCTGATGCATCTCCTACTGCTGCACCTCCTTCTGCTTCATCTTCTGCTTCATCTACTTCTCCTGCATACCATGATACATTTCCTGCTGCATCTCCTACGCTATATCTTGCCACATCTGCTGCCACACCTTCTCCTGCATCTCCTGATGCATCTCCTGATGCATCTTGTACCGCTGCATCTCCTTATATTTCATCTCCTGCTGCACCTGCTGCTGCTCTGCTGCTGCTTCATCTACTGCTGAATCTCCTGCTGTATATCCTGCTGCTGCATCTCCTGCTGTACCTCATACTGATTCTCCTCTTCATGCATATCCTCCTGCACCTCCTGCTGCTGCATATCCTGCTGCTGCATCTCTCAATGTATCTTATGATAATGCTACATCTCTTGCTACTGCATCTCCTGCTGCATCTGCTGCTACTGCATCTCTTGCTGCATCTCCTCCTGATGCTTCTCCTGCTGTATATCCTTCTACATTTCCTGCTGCATCTCCTCCTCCTGAACCTTCTGTTGCATCTCCTCCTGCAGTTTCTCCTGCTGCATCTATTTTGGCCCATCTCCTGCTGCATCTCTAGCTCCTGCATGTCCTACTGTGAATCTGCTGCAGCATCTCCTGCGGATGAATCTCCTGCTGAATCTCCATCTACTGCTGCGGAATCTTCTGCTGCTGCATTCCCGTGCTGTATCTACTACTGATGCATTACCTGTTTCATCTGCTGCTTCTGCATCTGCTGCTGCTGCATCATCTCCTCCTGCCTCTCCTCCTACTGCATCTCCTGCTGAATTTCCTGCTCATCTCCTGATGCCGTATCATCTGAAGCATCTCTTCCTGCTGCATCTACTGATTAATCTGCACCTCTTACTGCATCTGTTTCTGCATCTCATTTTGCTGCGTCTCCTGTGGCATTTGCTGCTGAATCTGCTGCTGCATCCCCTGCTGCTGCACCTGCTGCTGCATCTCCTTCTACTGCATCTGCTGATGAATCTACTGCTTCAGCTCCTTCTGCATCACCTGTGGCTGCATCTGCTGCTGCATCCCCTGCTGCTGCATCCCCTGCTGCTGCATCGCCTGCTGCATCTGCTGCTGCATCTCCTTCTGTTGTATCTCCTGCTGAATCTGCTGCTTCAGCTCTTCCTGCATCTCCTGTTGATGCATCTGCTGCTGCATCTCCTTCTGTTGTATCTCCTGCTGAATCTGCTGCTGTAGCTCCTCCTGCATCTCCTGTGGATGCATCTGCTGCTGCATCTCCTCCTTGTGCATCTCTTGATGCATCTCCTGCTATATCTCCTGCTACATCTCCCTCTGCCTCTCCTGCTGTTGCATCACCTGCTGCTGCATCCCGTGCTGCTACATCTCCAGCTGCTGCACCTCCTACTTCATTACCTGTTGCGGCATCTCCTGCTGCACATCCTGCTGATTTCCTGCTGCAACATCTACCCTATCTGCTGCTGCTTCATCTGCTGCTGAATCTCCTGATTCATCTCCTGCTGCTGCATGTCCTGCTTTTGCATTTAGTGCTGTTTCGTCTGCTGCTGCATCTCTTGATGCATCTCCTCTTGCTGCATATCCTACTGTGACTCCTCCTGCATCTCCCGCTGGTGCATCTCCTGCTGATGCATATCTTGCTGGTGCATTTGCTGATGCATATCTTGCTACTGCATCTCCTGCTACATATTCTGCTCCTGCTGAATCTGCTGCTGCATATTAGGCTACTGCATCTTCTTCTGAATCTGCATCTGCTGTTTCATCTGCTGCCTGCATCTCCTGCTGCTGCATCTCCTGCTGCTTAATCTGTTGCTGCATCTGCTGCTGCATGTCCTTCTGCTTCATTACCTGCTGCATCTCCTGATGCTGCATCATCCTCTTATGCATCTCCCAGTGCTGCATCTCCTGTTGCATCACATGCTGCTGCTACAACACCTGCTGCTGCATCTCCTGCTGCATCTCCTGATGCTGCATCTCCTGCTGCTGTATCTCCTGCTGCTGCATCTCCTGCTGCATCTTCTGCTGCTGTATCTCCCTGCTGCCGCATCTCCTCCTTGATCTTTTTCTGATGCATCTCTTGCAGCTGAATCTCCTGCTGCTTCGTCTGCTGCTGCATCTCCAGCTGCAGCTCCTCATGATGTATCACCTCTTGCTCAATATTCTGCTGCATATCCTGCTGATACATCTCCTGATGCTGCATCTCCTTCTGCACCTCCTGCTGCATCTCTTGCGGCTGCATCTCCTGCTCCATCTCCTGCTGATGAATCCTCTCCTGAGCCATCTATTTATGCATCACTTTCAGCTGCATCTTCTTCATTTCCTTCTGCATCTCTTCCTGATGCATCTCCTTCATTTCCTTCTGCATCTCTTCCTGATGCATCTCCTGCTGATGCATCTCCTGCATTTACTGCTGTGTCTGCTGCTGATTCGTCTACTGCTGCATCTCCTTCTACATCTGCTTCTGGATCTCCTGCTCCTGCATCTTCTTCTGCAACTCCTGCCACTGCATCTCCTGCTCCATATGCTTCTGATGCATCTGCGGATTCATCTTATGATACTGCTATCTTGCAGGTTCTCCTGCTGCTGAATGTCCTGCTGCTGCAAACCTTGTTGCATCTGCTGCTGCTGCATCTCCTGTTGCTGCATCATCTACTGCTGCATCTAGTGATTAATCTACTGCGGCATCTGCATCATTTTCTGCTGCATCTGCTGCTGCTGTATCTAGCGCTGCATCTTCTGCATAATCTGCTGCTACATCTCCTGCTTCTGCATCATCCACTGCTGCATCTAGTGTTTAATCTCCTACTGCTGCATCCGCAGCATTTTCAGCTGCATCTGCTGCTGCTTCATATACTGCTGCATCTTCTTCTACATCTCCTGCTGCTGCATCTTTTTCTGCATCTCCTCCTGCTGTGTCTCCTTTATCAGCTGCTGCATCTGCTGCTGCATCACCTGCTACTGAATCCCCTGCTGCATCCTCTGATGCGGCACCTCCATCTGCTGCATCTCTTGCTGCTGTATCTCCTGCTGCTGAATCTCCTACTGCATCTCGTGCTGCATCAGCTGCTACTGGATCCCTGTGGCGTTCCAGATGCATCTCCTGCTCCAGCATCTCCTGCTGCTGCATCTCCTGCTGAATCTAAACCTACCGCATCTAATGCTGTATCTCCTGATGACGCATCTCCTGCTGCACCTCCTGCTGCTGCATAGCCTGCTGCATCTCCTCTTGCTGAATGTCCTGCTGCTGCATCTCCTACTGCTCAATCTGCTGCTGCTTCATACACTGTTGTATCTGCTGCATCTCCTGCTGCTGCCTCTCCTCCTGCTAAAACTCCTCCTGCTAAATTTCCTCCTGCATCTGCTGATGCATTTCCTGCGTCTCCTGCTGCTGCATCTCCTGCTTCTGCATATCCTTTTGCATGTCTTGCTGCTACATCTCCTGCTTCTACCTCTCCTGCTGCTGCATCTCCTGCTTCTGCATTTCCTGCTCCTGCTTCTCCTGATGCATCTGCTGCTGCATCTCCTCCAGCATTTTCTATTGCTTCAACTCCAGATGCTGCATCTCCTACTGCATCTCCTGGTACTGCATATTATCTTGCCGCATCTCCTGCTCTGTTTTCTTGTGCATCTGCTGCTTCATGTACTGCTGCATCTCCTGCTGCTGCCATCTTCTTCTCTGCAGATCCTGCTGCTGCATCTCCTGCTGCTTCATCTCCTGCTGAATTAGCAGCTCATCTCCTGCGGCTGTATCTCCTGCTGCATCTCCTGCTGCAGAATCTCCTGCTGCAGAGTCTCCAGCTGCAGAGTCTCCGGCTGCATCTCCTGCTTCTACGTCGGCTGCATCATTTACTCCTGCCTCTCCTCCTACAGCATCTCCTTCTGGATCTGCTGTTGAACCTGCTGTTGAAACTCCTGCTGCTGCACCTCCCCCTTCTGCATCTGCTTCTGCAGCTCCTGTTGCTGCAACTCCGGCTTCTTCATCTCCTGCTCCTGAATCTTCTGCTGCTGTATCTCCTGCTAAAGCTCTTGCTTCATCTCCTGCTTCATATCCTGCTGCTGCATCTTCTGCTGCTGCATCTCCTGATGCATCTGCTGCGGCATCTTCTACTGCTGCATCTCCTGCTGCTTCATCTCCTGCTGCTGCATAATCTGCTGCATCTCCTCTTGCTGCATCTCCTGGTGCATCTCCTGCTACTGAATCTCCAATTGCATCTCTGACTGTTGCATTTCCTGCTGCTGCATCTCCTGCTGCATCTGCTGCTGTATCACCTGCTACTGAATCCCCTCCTGAATTCCTGTTGCATCTCCTGATGCTGCATCTCCTGATGCATCTCCTGCTGATGCATAACCTGCTGCATCTCTGACTGCTGCATCTCCTGCTGCTGAATCTCCTGCTGCTGCATCTGCTGCTTCATCTCCTGCTGCTGCTTCTGTTGGGGCTGCATATGCTACTGCATCTGCTGCAGGATCTCCTTCTTCTGCCTCTCATGCCACATCTCCCGTAGATGCATCTCCTGCTTCTGTATATCTTGCTCAATGTACAGCTGTGGCATCTCCAGCTGCATCTCCTGCTGCTTCATCTCCTGCATCTTTTGGTGCATGTGCTGTAGATTAATCTACTGCTGCATCTCCTGTTGCTTCACCTTCTGATTTTTGATGTCCTCCTGCATCACCTGATGCTCCATCTGCTGCTGCTGCATACACTGCTGCATCTATTGCTGCTGCATCCTCTGCTGAAACTCCTGATGCTGCATCTCTGTCTGCAACTACCTCTGATGCATCAGCAAATTCATCTGATGATGCATCTCCCCTGATTCATCGCCTGCTGCTGAATCTCCTGCTATTGCATACCCTGATGCATCTACTGTTGCTTCATACCCTTCTTCATCTACTGCTGCTGCATGACCTGCTGTTTCTCCTGCTGCTGCGTCTCCTGCTGCTGCGTCTCCTACTGAAATTCCTGCTGCTGCATCTCCTGGTGCTATATCTTTTGCTTATGAATCTCCTGCCACTGCATCTCTTACTGAATCTGCTGCTGAATCAACTGCGGCTGCATCTCCTAATGCATCTCCTGTAGCTCAATCTCCTGCTTTTGCATCTCCTGCTTTATCTCCTTCTCATGCATATCTTGCTGCTGCATCTACTGCTGCTTCGTCTGCTTCTTCATCTCCAGCTACATCTCCTGCTGCTGCATCTCAGGGTACATCTCTTCTTGCTCAATCTCCTGCTGCATAACCTGGTGCTACATCTCCTGCTACTGCATCTCCTGCTGCATCTCCCGCTGCATCTCCTGCAGCTGCAGCTGCTGCTACATGTCTTGCGGCTGCATCTACTGCTACACCTCCTGCTGGTGAATCTTCTCCTGATCGATCTCCTGAAGCATCTCTTTCTGCTTCATCTTCTGCGTTTCCTGATGCATCTCTTCCTGCTGAATCTCCTGCTGAATCAGTTACTGCTGCATCTGCAGCATTTGCTGCTACATCTCCTGCTGCTTCACATACTGCTGCATCTCCTGCTGGTATATCTCTTGCTGCATCTACTGTGGCTTCATCTCCTGCTGCATCTCCTTCTGCTGCTTCTCATTCTCTGCATCTTCTGATACTGCTTCACCTTCTGCTGCAACACTTGCTGCTCCATCTCCTTCTCCAAATCCTTCTGATACATCTGCGGATTCATCTTATGATGGTGCCTTCTTGCTGGATCTCCTACTTCTGCATCTCCTGCTGCTGCAAACCCTGCTGCATCTACTGCTGCTGCATTTCCAGCTGCATCTGATGCTGCTCTATCTCCTGCGGCAGCGGCTGCTGATGCATTTTCTGATGCATCTCCTGCTGCTCCATCTGCTGCATCTGCACCATCAGGATATTCTGAAAGAGATGCAGCAACAGGAGACGCAGCAACAGGAGATGCAGCCGCAGCAACAGGATATGCAGGCACAGCACTGCGGCAGCAGATGCAGCTGCAGTAGATGCAGCCGTAGGAGATGAAGCAGGATTTTCAGCAGGAGATACAGCAGAAGGAGATGCAGCAGGAGAAAAAGAGGCAGCTACAAGAGATGCATCAGGAAATGCACCAGCAGGATATGCATCACTAGGAAAGGCAGCAGGAGAGGAACCAGCAGGAGATGCAGCAGGAAATGCAGCAGTATATTTAACAAGAGGAGATCCACCATGAGATGCAGCAGTAGGAGATGCAGCAGGAGATATAGCAGGAGATGCATCAAGAGATGAAGCACGAGGAGATGCAGGATGGAGAGGCAGCAGAAGGAGATGCAGAAGTGGATGCAACAGCAGTAGATGCAGCAGCTCATGAAAGAGGAGATGTGGAATCAGTAGGAGATAGAGTAGCTAGAGATTGCACAGGAGATGCACCAGAAGGAGATGTTAGCAGCAGGAGATGCAGCAGATGCATCTGCAGGAGAAGCAGCAGGAGGTGCAGCAGCAGAATATTCATCAGCAGGAAATGTAGCAGGATATGCAGCAGTCAGGATATGCAGCATCAGGAAATGCAGCATGATATGAAGAAGCAGGATATGCAGCAGCAAGAAATACTGCAGCAGATGGAGTAGGAGGTGATGCAGCAACAGGAAATTCAGAAGGAGATGCAGCAAGAGATGAAGCAGCAGAAGTAGCAGCAGGAGATGAAGCAGCAGGAGAAGCAGCAGGAGCAGAATCAGCAGGAGGTGAAGCAGGAGAAGCAGTAGCAGGAGATGCAGCTGCAGGAGATGCAGCTGCAGGAGATTCAGCAGCATGAGATGCCAAAGAAAGAGATGCAGCAGGAGAGGCAGTACAAGCTGATGTAGCAGCAGATGCAGCAGGACGAGATGCAGCTGGAAATGTATAAGGAGGAGATGCAGCAGCAGCAGATGCAGCAGGAGGTGCAGCAGGAGACGCAGCAGCAAATGCAGCATCAGATGCAGAAGAATTGCACCAGCAGGAAGTGCAGCATCATGACACGCAGCAGGAGATAAAGCAGCAGCATGTGCAGCAGGAGATGCAGTAGGAGATACAGCATGATATGAAGAAACAGCAGATTCAGCAGCTTGAATGAAGTAACAGAAGATGTTGTATCTGAGGCAGACAGCATCAGGATATGCAGCAGGAGGTGCAGCAGCAAGAATTGTAGAGGGAGATGCATATTCATTGGACGATTCGCATTATATTTAACAGGAGATGCAGCAGCAAGAGATGCAGCAGCAGGAGATGCAGCAGCAGGAGATGCAGCAGCAGGAGATGCAGCAGCAGATGCAACTGATGAAGCTGCAGCAGATGAAGAAGGAGATACAACATGAGATGCAGCAGCAGGAGATTCATCAGCCGGAATAACAGCAGCAGGAGATGAAGAAGGAGATGTAGCAGGATATGCAGTTGCAGGAGATCGAAATGCAGCATATGCAACAGCATGAGATGCAGTATCAAGAAATGCAGCAGAAGATGCAGGAGCAGGGGTTGTAGCAGCAGATGCAGAAGGAGGAGATGCAGCAGGATATGCAGCAACAGGAGATACTTTAGGAGATGCATCAGCTGGAATAACAGCAGCAGGGGATGCAGCAGGCGATGAAGAAGAAGAGGATACAGCAGCATTTGCAGCAGCAGGAATTGCAGCAGCAGCATTTGCAGCAGCAGGACATGCAACAGGATAAGCAACAGCAGGAGATCCAGAAGCAGAGGATTCAGCAGCAGATGCAGCAGTATTAGATGGTGTTGTAGCAGATGCAGTAGCAGATGCAGCACCACATTTATCAGGAGATGCAGCAGCAGTATATGCAGCAGCAAAAGGTGTAACAGCAGATACAACAGCAGGAGATGCAGCAGCAGGAGATTTAGCAGCAGGAGATGTAGAAGAGATGATGCAGCTGGAGATGCAGCAGATGCAGCAGTAGTTCCTAAAGTAGCAGGAGATGAAACAGCAGATGCAGCAGGAGATGCAGATTCAGCAGGAGAAGCAGGAACAGGAGATTCTACAGAAGTTGCAGAAGCAGGAGATGCCGCAGGGAATGCAGCATCAAGAGACGCAGCACCGGGAGATGGAGTAGGAAGTGCAACTTCACCGGGAGATGCAGCAGAAAATGAAGCAGCAAGAGAAGCAACACCAGGAGATGCAGCAGCAGGAGATGAATCAAAGATTCAGCAGAAAGAGATGCCGCAGCAGATGCCACAGGAGATGTAGATTCAGCAGGAGATGTAGCAACAAGAGATGCAGCAGCAGATGCAGCAGCAGGAGATGCAGCAGCAGAAGAGGTAAAAGGAAGACATGTAGCATGAAATGAAGCACCAGAAATTGCCACAGCAGAAGGTGTGGGATCATGAGCTTCAGCAGTAAGAGATGCAGGAGGAGACGTAGCAGAAGAGGATGCAGCAGCAGATGCAGCAGGAGGAGATGCAGCAGCAGATGATGTAACAGGAAATGCAGCAGCAGGAGATGCAGCAGCAGGAGATGCAGCAGGCCAAGATGAAGAAGGACATTGAGCAGGGGGAGATGCAGCAGCAGGAGATGCATTAGGAGATGAAGCAGAAGTATATGCAGCAGGAGATGCACCAGCAGGTGAGGTAGAAGCATGAGATGCAGTAGGAAATGCAGCAGCAGGAGATGCAGCAGGAGATGCACCAGCAGGGGAGGTAGTAGCGTGAGATGCAGCAGCAGATGCAGCAGCAGATGCAGCAGGAGATGAAGCAGCGAGAGATGAAGAGAAGGTGATGCAGAAAATAAGATGCAGCAGCTTGAGGTGCAGCAGCAGGAGATGCAGCTGGAGATGCAGCAGCCGCAGATGAAGCAGCAGATATAGCAGCAGGAGAGGCAGCTGGGAATCCAGCATGCGCAGATGCAGAAGTAGGAGATATATCAGGAGATGCTGCAGGAATTGCAGCAGCATGAGATGCAGCAGGAATTGCATCAGCAGGAGATTCAGCAGCAGGAGATGCAGTAGCAGGAGATGCAGCAAAAGATGCATCAGCAAGAGCTGATTGAGCAGGAGATGCATCAGCAGGATATGAAGAAGGAGATGCATCAGCAGGAAATGCTTCATGTACTGCTGCATCTCCTGCTAAAATTCCTGCTGCTGCATCTTCTGCTACTTGTTTTCCTGCATCTCCTGCTGCTGCATCTGCTGCTTCATCTCCTGCTTCTGTATCTCCTGCTGCTACATCTGTTGCTTCATCTCCTGCTTCTGTATCTCCTGCTGTTATATCCCCTGCTGCATCCTCTGCTCATGCATCTGTGGATGCATCTCCTTATGCTCCATTTCCTGTTGCATCTGCTGCTTCATCCTCTGCTGCATCTCTTTCTGCTCCATCTGGTGCATCTGCTGCTGCATATGCTGTTGCTTCATCTCCTGCTGCATCTCCTGCTGCATCTCCTGCTTCTGCATCTCCTGCTGCATCTTCTCTTGCATATCCTACTGAATATGTATCCTCTGCTGCAGTAAATGCAGCAAGAGTGAAAGCAGCAGCAGATGCAGCAGCAGATTAAGCAGCAGATGCAGCAGCAGAGGATGCAACAGCAGATGCAGCAGCAGGAGATCTATCAGGAGATGCAGCAGCAGATGAAGCAGCAGCAGATACAGCAGCAGATTCAGCAGATGCAGCAGTAGTAGATTCATAAAGAGGTGCATCAGGAAATGCTGATGAATATGCAGGAGCAGGAGATACAGCAGGAGATCCATCTGCAGGTGATACAGAAGGAGATGAAGCAGGTGATGATCAAGGAGATGCAGTAGGAGATGCAGAAAGAGATGAAGCAGCAGGATATGCAGCAGAAGGAGATGACGCAGGAGATGCTTCAATAGAAGGTGCAACATGAGATAGAGCAGGAGATGCAGCAGCAGATGAAGCAGAAGGAGATGCAGGAAGAGGAGATGCAGCAGCAGAAGATGAAGCAGCAGGAGATTCCTTAGGGAATGCAGTAGCAGGAGATGCAGCAGGAGATGCAGCAGGATGAAGTAAAGCAGCAGGGCATGCATCAGGAGATGCAGAAGCAGCAGATACAGCAGGAGATGCCGTAGCAGGAGATGCACCAGGAGATTTAGCAGGAGGAGGTTCAGCAGGAGATGGAGCAGGAGGAGATGCAACAGGAGATGGAGGTAAAGCAGCAACAGATTCAGCAGCATATGCAGCAGAAGGAGGTGCATAAGAGATGCAGCAACAATTGATGAAGCAGGAGATGCTGGAGCCGGAGATGCAGAAGAAGTAGATGCAGAAGCAGGAGATGCAGAAGTAGATGCATCAGCAGGAGATGCAGCAGAGCATGCATCAGCAGCAAACACAGCAGCAGGATATGAGGCAGGAGATGCACTAGCAGAAAATGCAGCAGGAGATGCTTCAGGATATTAAGCAGGAGATGCTGCAGCAGGTGATGCAGCAGCAGGAGATGTGTCAGGGGTTGCAGCAGTAGTTGAAGCAGCACCAGATGAAGCAGAATATGCTGCAGATGCACCAGTAGGGGATGCTGCAGGTGATGCAGCAGGAAGAGATGGAGCACGAGAAATATCAGCAGCAGATGCACCAGCAGCGGCAGCAGCAGTAGATGTAGCAGGAGATATAGAAAAATATGAGGCAGGAGAAGATGTAGTAGGCGATAGAGCAGTAGATGCAGCAGCAGGAGTTGCAGCAGGAAATGCAGCAGGAGAAGCAGCAGGAGATACAGCTGCAGGAGGTGCAGCCACAAATGTATTCAGCAGGATATGCAGCAGAAGATGAAGCAGGAGATGCAGAAGCAGGAGTTGCAGCAGTAGATGAAGCAGTATCAGATGCAGCAGCAGATGCACCACATGGAGCAGAAAGAGATGCAGCAGGGGATGAAGCAGCAGGAGATGCAGCAGCAGGAGATACAGCAGCAGATGTAGCAGCAGGAGATACAGGAGCAGGAGATGAAGCAGCAGATGCAGCAGCAGGAGATGCAGGAAAACAAGTAGCAGAAGATGCAGCAGCAGGAATTTTAGGAGGAGATGCAGCAGTACATGAAGCAGCAGCAGATGCAGCAGCAGATTATGGAGATGCAGTAGCCAGAAATGCAGCAGAAGACACAGCAAGAGGAGATGCATCAGGAGATGCAGTATCAGGAGATGTAGCTGCAGCTGCAGAAGCCGCAGATGCAGCAGCAATAGATGCAGCAGCAGATGCATCAGGAGATGAATATTTAGTAGGAGATGTAGCAGCAGAAGTTGCTGCTGCGAACGACGCTGCAGGAGATGCCACAGAAGGAAATGCAGCAGGATATGCTGCAGGAGGAGATGCAGCAGGTAATGCAGCAGGTAATGCAGCAGATGGGGAAGCAGTAGGATTTAAACCAGGAAATGCAGCAGGAGATGTAGCAGGAAATGCAGCAGCAGGAGATGCAACAGAAGGAGATTGAGCAGGGGATGCATATTCAGCAGGATATGCAGCAGAAGATGCAGCAGGAGATGCAGAAGCAGGAGATGCAGCAGTAGATGAAGCAGAATCAGATGCAGCAGCAGATGCACCACATGGAGCAGAAAGAGATGCAGCAGGGGATGAAACAGCAGGAGATACAGAAGGAGGAGATACAGCAGCAGATGTAGCAGCAGGAGATGCAGGAAAACAAGTAGCAGAAGATGCAGCAGCAGGAATTTTAGCAGGAGATGCAGCAGTACATGAAGCATTTCCTGCTGATGCATCTCCTTCTTCATATCCTGCTGATGCATCTCCTGCTCAATCAGCTCTTGCTGATGCATCTTTTGCTGCATCTCCTGCTACTGCATCTCCTGCTGCTGAATCTCCTGCTGATGCAATTCCTGCTGCATCTCATGCTGCTGCAATTCCTGCAGCATCTCCTGATATATCTCCTACTTCTGCATCTGCGCATGCTGGATTCCCAGCTGCCTCTCCTGCTGCTATATCTGCTGCTTCATCTGCGGCTGCTGCATCTCCAGCTGCATCTCCTGCTGCTGCACCTCAAGCTGCTGCATCTTATTTTCTGCATCACCTTCTCTTCATCTCTCGCTGCTTCATCTCCCGCTGCATCTCCTGCTGCTGCATTTCCTGCTGCATCTGCTGCTGCATCTCACGCTACTACCTCCCCTGCTGGTGCATCTCCTGCTGCTGCATCTCCTACTGCATCTCATGCTGCTACCTCACCTGCTGGTGCATCTCCTGCTGCTTCATCTCCTACTGCATCTCATGCTGCTACCTCACCTGCTGCTGCATCTCCCGCTGCTCAATGTCCTTCTTCATCTTGGCCTTCAACATATACTGCTGCTGCATCTCCTGCTGCTGCATCTGCTGCTGCATCCTCTTCTGCTACATCTCGTCCTGCATCTCTTACTGCTGAAGCTCATGATCCCGCATCTTCTGCTGTGGCGATTCCTGGTGCTTCATTTCCTGCTGCATTTCTTCCTTTAACATCTTCTGCTGCTGCATCTCCTGTTGCTACATCTCCTGCTGAATCTACATCTCCTGTGGCATCTGCTGCAGCATCTCTTTCTGCTGAATCTCCGATTCATCTCCTGCTGCATTGCTGATGCAGCTCCTGCTGCATCTCCTGCTGCTTCATAAACTACTGCTGCATATCCTGCTGCTGCATATCCGGATGCAGCATATCCTATTGCATCTCCTGGTGTTGCTTCTCTTGCTGCTTCATTTTCTGCGGCATCTCCCGGTGAAGTTGCACTTCCTACTGCATCTCCCGGTGCTGCGTCTCTTGATGCTGTATTTCCTGCAGCATCTCCTGCTTCTGCAACTTCCACAGAATCTCCTGTTCCTGCTTCTCCTGCTGAATCTGCATCTCCTGCTACTTTAGAAATTACTGCTGCATCTCCGGCTGCATCATCTCTTCTACATCTCCTGCTGCTAAATCTCCTGCTGCTATATCTCCTGCTGCACCTACTGCTGCATCTCCTGCTGCATCAATTACTTCATATCCTGCTGCTGCATCTCCTGCTGCTGCATCTCCTGCTGTTGTATCTCCTGTTACACCTTTTGCTGCTGCATCTCCTGCTACTGCATATACTGCTGCTGCATCTCCTGATAAATGTGGTGCTGCATCTGCTACTGCATCTGCTACAACACCATCTAATATAGCTGCATCTGCTGCTGAATCCTCTGCTTCTGGATCTCCTGCTGTTGCTTATCCTGTTGCATCTCCTGCTGCTGCAAACGCTGCTGCAGAATTTCCTGCTGCTGCATCTCATTCTGCTGCATCTCCTAAAGTATCTCCAGCTGCTGCATATCCTGCTGCTGTTATTCCAGCTGATGAATCCCCTGCTGCTGTTATTCCAGCTGATGAATCTCCTGCTGCTGCATCTCATGCTGTATCTCCTTCTTCATCTGCTGCTGCTTCATCAGCTGCATCTGCTGCTGCATCTCCTGTTGCTGCATCTCCTGTTGCTGCATCTCCTGTGAATATAATGCTGAATCTACCGATGAATATGCATCTTCCTCTGCAAGTCTTGCTGCTGCACCTCCTGCTGCATATCCTGATGCTGTATCTGCCTCGGATACAACATCTTCTGTTACTTCATTCAAGCTGCTGAATCTGCTGCTGTATCTCCTACTGCATCTCCTGCTGCACATGCTGCTGCTTTATCTCCTGCTGTGTGTCATGATGCTGCACTTCCTGCTGGTGCAATTCTTCTGCATCTGATGCTGCATCTCGTCCTGCTGCATCTGCTGCTACATCAGCTTGTACTGCCTCTCCTGCTGCATCTCTTTCTTCTGCATCTCATGCTACTGAATCTCCTGCAGCTGCATCTCCTGCAGCTGCATCTCCTGCTGAATCTCCTGCTACTGCTTCTCCTGCTTCACCTCCTGCTGATTCTGCTCCTGCTGCTTCATCTCCTGCTTCATCTCCTGCTGCTTCTTCTGCTGCTTCATCTCCTCTTCCTGCATCTAATGCAGTATCTGCTGCTGCATCTCTGCTGCATCTCCTGATGCATCTCCAACTGCATCTGGTTCTGCGTCTCCTGCTGCTTCTTCTCCTACTGTATCTACTGCTGAATTTCCTCCTATATTTCCTGCTGTTTAATCTCCCGTTGAATCGACTGCTTCAGGTACTCCTGCATCTCCTGCTGCATCTGCTGCATCTGCATCTCCTGTTTCTGCATTTCCTGCTGCATCTGGTATCTCCTCCACCGGCATCTTCTGCTACTTCTGCTGCTTCATCACTTGCTGAATCTCTTGCTGCATCTCCTTCTGAATTTCCTGTTGCTGCATCACCTCCTACTCCATCTGCTGCAGTATTTCTTGCTGCTGCATATCCTGCTTCTTCATATCATGCTGCATTTCCTGGTGCTGCATATCCTGACTGCTGCATATCCTGCTGCATTTCCTGCTGATGAATATTCTGCTGCTGCACCTCCTGCTGCTTCTCCTGCAGATGCATCTGCTGCATCTCCTGCTGCTAACATCTCCTTCTGGTGCATCTCCTGTGCAATCTCTAGCTACTCTATCTCCTACTGATTCCACATCTCCTCTTTCATTAGCTGCTGCATCTACTGCTGTTGCATCCACTTCTGCATCTCCTTCTGCTGCCTCTCCATCCTACATCTCCTCGTGCTTCATCTCTTGATGCATCTCCTGCTGCATCTCCTGCGGCATCTCCTACTGCTGCATCTCATGGTGGATCTCCTCTTGTTAAATATACTGCTGCATTTCCTGCTGCATCTCCTGCTGGTTCCTCTCCTGCTACCTTTCCTAGTGATGCATATCCTGCTGGTGCATTTCCTGATGCATCTATTTTTCTGCATCTCCTCCTGCATCTCTTCCTGCTGCATCTCCTGTTGAATCTCCTTCTACTGCGTCTGCTCATCTCCTGCTGCTGTACCTCCTGCTGAAGACTCGCCTTCTGCTACATCTCCTGCTACATCTCGTAATGCTTCATCTCCTTCTGCTGCATCCCCTGCTGCTGTGTCTGCTACTGCATCTCCTGATTCATCTCCTGCTGCTCCATCTCCTGCTTTATTTCCTGATGCATCTCCTACAGCTGCATCTCCTACAGCTGCATCTCCTCTTGATGCATCTCCTGATGCATGTCGTGCTGATGACTCTCCTGCTGCTCCATCCCCTGCTGCTCCATCCTCTCTTACATGGACTGCTACTTCATATCCCTCTACATCTGCTGCGTCTGAGGCTTAACCTATTGCTTCACTTCCTGCTGCATCTCCTACTGCATCTCCTGCTGCTGCATCTCCTGCTTTTGCACCCCCGGCTGCATCTACTGCTTCTTAATTTCCTGCTGCATCTTATTCTGCTGCATCTCCTGCTACTGCATCTGCAGATGAATCTCCTGCTGCATCTGCTACTGCTGCACCTCCTGCTTCTGCATCTCCGGCTGGTGCATCTGCTGCTGAATCTCCTGCTGCTGCATGTCCTCCTGATGCATCTCCTGCTGCATCTCCTTCTGCAGTATCTCCTGCTGAAAATCCTGCTTCATCTCCTACGGCTGCATCTCCTGCAGCTGAATCTGCTGCAGCAGGAGATGAAGTCGTAGATGCAGCAGGAGATTCTGCAGCAGGAGACGGGGCAGGAGTTGCAGCATCAGATGAAGCAGCAGTAGATGCAGCAGCGATATATGCAGCAAAAGGAGATGAAGCAGGATATGAAGCATCAGGAGACTAAGCAATAGGAGATGCATTAGGAGATTCTGCAGCAGGCGATGGAGCAGCAGTAGATGCAGCAGAGAATGCAGTAGCACGAGATTCGGCAGTAGGAGATGCAACAGGAGATGCAGCTACAAGAGATGCAGCAACAGATGCAGCAGCAGAAGATACACGAGGACATCCAGCATCAGGGGATGCAGCAGCAGATTCAGCAGCAAATGCCACAGGAGACGCAGCAAAATGAGATGCAGAAGCAGATGCAGTAAGAGATGCAGATTAATCAGTAGATGCAGCAGGAAGAGATGCTTCAGATGATACGGCATCAGGAGATGAGCAGGAGATTCAGCAGGAGATGCAGTAGGAGGAGAGGCAGGAGGAGATGATGCAGCAGCAGCAGACGCAGAAGCAGCAGATGAAACAGGTAATGCATCAGTAGTAGACACATCAGGGGATGCAGCAGCAGGAGATTCCGCAGCAGTAGATGGAAATTCAGCAGGAGATTCATCAGCAGGAGATGCTGCAGCAGATTCACAGTAGGACATGCAGGAGCAGGAGATGCAGCAGGAAATGTAGAAGGATATACAGCAGGAGAAGCATCAGGAAGAGATGCAGCAAGAGATGCAGTAGCAGCAGATGCAGCAGAAGATGCAGCAGAAGATGAGGCAATAGATGTAGCAAGATATAGCGTAGGAGATGCAGCAGGAAATGTATCATGTTATGCAGGAGAAGTAGATGAAGCAGGAGGTGAAGCAGAAGGAGGTGCAGCAGTAGGAGATGCGTCAGGAGATGTAGAAGCAGATGCAGCAGGAGATGCAGATGTATCAGGAGATGCAGCAGCAGGACATGCTGCAGGAGATGCAGCAGCAGGACATGCTGCAGCAGATGCAGCAGGAGGAGATTCCGCAGGATATTGAGCAGGAGATGCAGCAGCAGAAGATGCAAAAAGAGATGAAGCATGAGCAGATGCAGAAGCAGGCGATGCAGCATGAAATGCAGCAGCAGGTGATGTAGTAGCAGGAGATGCAGAAGGGAATGCAGCAGCAGCAGATGTAGCAGGAGATGCAGCAGCATCATATGCAGTAGGAGATGTAGCAGCAAGAGATGCAGAAGCAGGAGATGCTACAGGAGATGCAGCGGGAGGAGACAAAGCAGCAGGAGATGCAGAGGAGTAGATGCAGAGAAGAAGATGCAGAAGAAGGAGATATAGCAGGAGATTCAGCCGCAATACATGCGCAAGAGAGAAATCAGCATCAGATGCATCATCAGATGCAGCAGCAGAAGATGCAAGAGCAGATGCAGAAGCCGGAGATGCACCAGCAGGAGATGCAGTAGGAGATGCAGCAGTAGATTTAGCAGCAGCAGATGAAGCGGCAGATTCAGCAAATGCATCAGTAGTAGCTTCAGAAAGAGATGCATCACCAGGAGATGCAGTAGTAGAAGATGCAGTAGGTGATGCAGAAGCAGATGCAGTAGGAGATGCAGATTTCGCAGAAGATGCATCAGCAGGAGATGCTGCAGCAGATGCAGCAGGAGGAGATGCAGCAGCAGGACACGCAGCAGGAGTTGATGCAGGAAGTAATAGAGCAGCAGGAGATTCAGAAGAAGGAGATTCAGCAGCAGGAGATTCAGCAGCAGGAGATGCAGCAGCAGGAAATGCAGCAGTATATACGGAAGCAGGAGATGCAGCAAGAGGAGATGCAGCGAGAGGAGATGCAGTAGGAGGAGAAATATCAGGTAATGCAGCAGCAGGAGATCCAGCTGCAAGAGATGCAGCAGCAGGAGATGGAGCAGGAGATGCAGCAGTAGATGAATCAGAAGACAGTGTAGCAGCAAATGCAGCTGATGCAGCAGGAGATGCTGCAACAGATGCTGCAGGAGGAGACACAGCCGGAGGTGATGCAGCAGGTAATAGAGCAGCAGAAGATGCAGAAGCAGGAGATGCAGAAAGAGATTCAGCAGCAGGAGATGAAGAATCAGGAAATGCAGCAGTATATACAGAAGCAGGTTGTGCAGTAGCAGGAGATGCAGCAGGAGATGCAGCAGGAGATGCAACGGAAGGAGATTGCAGAAGCAGATGAAGCAGTAGATGCAGATTCAGGAGATGCATCAGGAAGAGATGCTTCAGATGATACAGCATCAGGAGATGCAGCAAGAGATTAAGCAGGATTTGCAGTAGGAGGAGAGGCAGGAAAAGGTGATGCAAGAGACGCAGCAGTAGGAGATGCAGAAGCAGAAGATGCAGCAGGAGATGCAGAAGGAGAAGATGAAGCAGGAAATGCAGCAGCAGCAGCTTCTGCAGCAAGAGATGCAGAGAAAGGAGATGAAGCAGTAGGAGATGCTGTAAGAGATGCAACAACAGGGGATGTAGCAGCAGGAGATTGAGCAGGTGATGCAGCAGCAGATGCAGCAGGAGGAGATGCAGAAGGAGGAGATGCAGCAGCAGCAGATGCAGCATCAGAAGGAGATGCAGCAACAGGAAATGCAGCAGGAGATTAAGCAGCAAATGCAGAAGCGGCAGATACAGCAGGTGGAGATGCAGCAGCAGATGCAGCAGTAGATGCAGATTCAGCAGGAGATTCAGAAGCAGGAGATGCTGCAGCAGATTCACAGGAGGAGATGCATCAGCAGGAGATGCAGCAGGAGGTGCGGCAGAAGTAGATGCAGCAAGATAATCAACAGGAGGAGATGCAAGAGAAGATGCAGGAGTAAGAGATGCAGCAGGAAATTCAGAAGGAAACACAGCAGGAGAAGCATCAGGAGGAGATGCAGCAAGACATGCAGCAGCAGCAGATGCAGAAAGAGACCAGCACTAAATGCAGATTCAACAGAAGGTGCCGTAGGAGGAGAATCTTCAGCAGATGCAGAGGGAGATGCATCATGATGAGATGTAGCAGGACATATGGCAGTAGCAGATGCATCGGCAGATGAAGCAGGAAATGCAGCAGAAGGAGATGAATCAGCATCAGATGCAGCCGCAGATGCAGCAGCAGGAAATGCAGCAGCATCTGATGTAGCAGGAGATGCAGAAGCAGAAGATGCAGCAGCAGGATATGAAGCTGAAGATGCAGCAGAATATACAGCAGCAGGAGATAGAGGAGGAGAAAATGCAGCATCAGGAGATTCAGCAGCAGGAAATGCAATAGGAGATAGAGCAGCAGGAGGTTCAGCAGCAGAAGATACATCAGGACATTAAGCAGGAGATGCTGCAGGAAGAGATGCAGCTGGAGATAGAGCAGCAGGAGGCGCAGCAGGATATACAGCCGCAGGAAATGCCAGAGAGAAAGCAGAAGAAGATGCAGCAGCAGATTTAGTAGCAGATTCAGCAGGAGATGCAACAGCAGGAGATGCAGCAGTAGGAGATGCAGCATGTGATGCAGAAGCAGATGCAGCAGGATTGCAATAGGAGATGCAGCAAGAGATTCAGCAACAGGAGATTCAGAATTATATACTGAAGCAGGAGATGCAGCAGGAAGAGATGCAGATAGGGAGGATGCATCAGGAAATGCAGCAGCAGTGGATGTAGTAGCAGGAGATGCATCAGGAGATGCAGCAGCAGGAGATGCAGATAGGGAGGATGCATCAGGAGATGCAGCAGCAGGAGATGCAGCAGCATCATATGCAGTAGGAGACGAAGAAGCAGGAGATGCTACAGGAGATTAATCACGAGATGAAAAAGGAGGAGATGCAACAGCAGGAGACGCAGAGTAGTAGATGAAGAGAAGATGCAGCAGAAGGAAATACAGCAGGTGATTCAGCCGCAGTAAATGCAGCAAGAGAGAAAGCAGAAGCAGATGCAGCAGCAGGAGATCTATCAAGAGATGCAGCAGTAGATGAAGCAGCAGAAGATACAGCAGCAGATTCAGCAGGTGCAGCAGTAGTAGATTCAGAAAGAGCTGCAGCAGGAAATGCAGGTGGAGATGCATCTGCAGGTGATGCAGAAGGAGATGCAGCAGGTGATGCTCAAGGAGATGCAGCAGGAGATGCAGAACGAGATGAAGCAGCAGGACATGCAGCAGAAGGAGATGACGCCGGAGATGTTTCATTAGAAGGTGCAACATGAGATAGAGCAGGAGATGCAGCAGAAGGACATGGAGCAAGAGTTGCAGAAGCAGAAGATGAAGCAGCAAGAGAATCATTAGGGGATGCAGCAGCTGGAGATGCAGCAGGATGAAGTGAAGCAGCAGGGGATGCATCAGGAGATGCAGAAGCAGCAGATACAGCAGGAGATGCCGTACCAGGAGGTGCACCAAGAGATTTAGCCGGAGGAGGTTCAGCAGGAGATGCAGCAGGGGGAGATTCAGCAGGAGATGCAGCAAGAGGAGATGCAACATGAGATGCAGCAGGGGGAGATTCAGCAGGAGATGCAGCAGGGGGAGATTCAGCAGGAGATGCAGCAAGAGGAGGTACAGCAGCAGCAGATGCAGCAGCATATGTAGCAGAAGGAGATGCATAAGAGATGCAGGAGCAATTGATGCAGCAGGAGATGCTGTAGCCGGCAATGCAGAGGGAGATTAAACAGGAGATGCTGCAGCAGGTGCAGCAACAGATGCAGTAGCAGGAGATGTGTCAGGACTTGCAGCAGTAGGTGAAGCAGCACCAGATGAAGCAGAATATGCCGCAGATGCAGCAATACGTGATGCAGCAGGAAGAGATGAAGCAGGAGATGCACAAACAGGAGATGCATCCACAGGATATAAACAGCAGCAGATGCAGCAGCAATTTGATCGGCATGAGATGCACCAAAAAATATAGCAGGAGATGCAGCCGAAGGAGATGTAGCAGGACATGCAGCAGCAGGAGATGCAGCTGCAAATGCATTCAGCAGGAGGTGCAGTAGGAGGAGATGCAGCAACAGGATATTCAGTAGGAGGAGATTCAGCAGCAGATGTAGCAGGACATCTGCACTTCAAGCTGCTGCATCTTATTTTCTGCATCGACTTCACTTCATCTCTTGCTGCTGAATCTCCTGCTGCATCTGCTGCTGCATCTCCTGCTGCTGCATGTCCTGCTGCATCTCGTCCTGCTGCTGCGTATCCTGCTGCATCTCGTCCTGCTGCGTCTCCTGCTGCATCTCCAGCTGCTTCATCTCCTGCTGCATTTCCTCTCGCTGCATCTCTTGCTGCATCTCCTGCTGCATATACTTCTGCTTCACCGCCTAAAGCATCTCCTGCTGCTCTATATCCTGCTTCATCATGGCCTGCTGCATCTCCTGCTGCTGCATCTCCTGTTACACCATCTGCTTCTGCATCTCCTGCTGCTGCATGTTCTTCTGCATCTCCTCCTGCTGCATCTGCTGCTGCATCCTCTTCTGGTACATGTCCCGCACCATCTCTTGCTGCTGAAGCTCATGATCCCGCATCTTCTGCTGTGGCAATTCCTGGTGCTTCATTTCCTGCTGCGTTTCTTCCTTTTACATCTCCTGCTGCTGCATCTCCTGCTCCTGCATCTGCTGCAGCATCTTCTGTTGCTACATCTCCTGCTGAATCTACATCTCCTGCTGAATCTACATCTCCTGCTCCATCTGCTGCGGCATCTCTTTCTGCTGAATCTCTGATTCATCTCTTGCTGCTTTGCTGATGCAGCAGGAGCTGCATCTCCTGCTGCTTTATAAACTACTGCTGCATATCCTGCTGCTGCATATCCGGTTTCAGCATATTCTATACTGAATCTCCTGATGCTGCATCTGCTGGTGCTGCATATGCTACTCCATCTGCTGCAGGATCTCTTTCTTCGGCCTCTCATGCCACATCTCCCTACAATGCATCTCCTGCTTCTGTATATCTTGCTCAATCTCCTGCTGCTGCATCTCCTGCATCTTTTGGTGCATCTGCTGTAGATTAATCTACTGCTGCATCTCCTGTTGCTTCACCTTTTGATTATTGATGTCCTCCTTCATCACCTGATGCTCCATCTGCTGCTGTTGCATACACTGCTGCATCTCCTGCTGAATGTGCTTCTGTATCTGCTGAGTCTTAATCTCCTGCTGCTGAATCTCCTTCTTCTGCTTCTTCTGCTGAATGTGCTGCAGAATATGCTGCTGCATCTCCTGTTGCACCTCCTGCTTAATATGCATCTCCTGCTGCATCTCCTGCTGATGCATCTCCTGCTGATGCATCTCCTGCTGAATCTCCTCCTGCTGCTGCTTCATCTCCTGCATCTGCTGCTGCATGTGCTGCTACATCTCCCTCTGCTCTATGTCCTCTTCCTGGATCTCCTCCTGCATCTATTGCTGCTGCATCCTCTGCTGAACCTTCTGCTGCTGCACCTCTGTCTGCAACTATCTCTGATGCATCAGCGAATTCATCTGATTATGCATCTCCCCTGCTGCTCCATATCCTGCTGCTGTATCTCCTACTGCTGCATCTCCTGCTGAATCCCCTGCATCTCAGGCTGCTGCATCACCTGCCGCTTCTGCTTCTGCTGCATCTGCTGCTGTATCTACCACTGCTGCAAATCCTGTTGCATCTCCTCCCGCTCCATCTTATAATACATCAGTTTTTCCTGCCTCCCTTTCTTCTTCATCTCATGCTGCTGCATCACCCGCATCTCTTGCAGCTGCATATCCTGCTACATCTCTTCCTGCATCTCCTGCTGCTGCATCTCCTACTGCTGCAATTCCTGCTTCTGATTCCTCTCCTGCTTCATCTGCTGCTGCATCTTCTATTTAGATATTCCTGATTTTTTTGTTGTTGCATCTCCTGCTGCAGCATCTCCTGTTGCATCTCCTACTGCTGTATCTACTTCTGAATCTCCTCTTTCATCTCCTCTTGCAGCATCACCAGCTGCGTCTCTTCCTACTGAATCTCCGTTTGCAGCTCCTACTTCTGCATCTCCTGCTGCTGAATATTCTGCAACATATCATGCCGCTGCATCTGCTGCTGCTGCATTTCCTTCTGTTGCATCTCATACTGCATCATCTCCTGCTGCATCTGCTGCTGCGTCATCTCCTGCTGCATTTGCTGCTGTATCATCTGCTGCTGCATCTCCTATTGCATCATCTCCTGCTGCAACTGCTTCTGCTTCTGCTGCATCATCTGCTACTGCTTCATCTCCTTCTGCATCTGCTGCTCTATCTGCTACTGCTGTATCTCCTGCTTCATCTCCTGCGTCTCCATTTACTTCTACATCTCCTGATGCTGAACCTCCTTCTGTTTCATCTTCGACTGCTGCAGTTTCGGCAGCATCTCCTGCTGCTGCGTTTCTTGCTGCTGCATCTTCTGCAATATATCCTGCTGCTGAATCTCCTGCAGCACCTCCTGCTTCACCTTCTACTCCTTAATCTCCTGCTGCTGATTCTGATTTGCATCTCCTTATGTATCTCCTGCTCCTGCACCTCCTGCTGAATCTCCTGCTTCTGTATCTTCTGCTGCTGCATTTCCTGCAGCATCTCCTGCTGCTGCATCTCCTGCAGAATCAGTATCTCCTGCTGCGTTTCCTGCTGCTGCATTTTCTAAAGCATCTCCTGCTGCATCTCCTGCTTCTGCATTTACTGCTGAGGATCCCTTGCTGCATCACATGCTGCATCTCCTGCTGCATCACCTGCAGTATCTCATCCTATAAAATCTCCTGCTGCTGCATCTCCTGCTGCTGCATCACCTGCAAAATCTCCTATTGCTGCTTCTTCCGGCTTCATCTCCTATTGCAACTCCAACATCTCAATTCATAATCTTTTATGAAAACATAAGTCTCACAGAGAATATTCTAGCACGGAATGCTGCTCTTTCTGAATGTCTTCTCTAAGAGGGCTTTCACTGCAGAACGACTTCTCTGGAAGTGTTTTCAATGCAAGCTGCAAAGCACGGCGAACAGAAGGTTTTAGTATAAGGTACTGAATTATGACTTAACTGCCCCTTTTGAAGCGCTTTAGGAAATCGAATAACGCTCACAGGGAAGATGCTAGCATGGAATGCTGCTGCTTCTGAATGTCTTCTCTTCGAGCGTCACTTCAAAATATCAGAGCGTTCAGCACAGGTACCTCAGGGATGTTGCTACGATGAAATGCTGGCTCTCGTTAGAGTCTTCTCGGGAAAAGCTTTCACTGCAAGCTGAAAGCACGACTAACAGGACGTTTTGGTATAGGATACTAAATTGTGACTTACGAAGGCGCGTTCTGAAAAGTGAATAACTCCCGCAGTGAAGATGCTGGCGTGGAATACTGTGGCTTCTGAATGTCTTCTCTTTTAGAGCTTTCACTGCAAAGCAAGACTTGTAGAACTTTCAGTCTGGGCTTGTGTAATGTAACATCAGAAGGGCTATTAGTGTCACTCAAAATATCTGAGCGTTCAGCACAAGTACCTCAAGGAAGTTGCTACGATGACATGCTGGCTCTCGTTAGAGTCTTCTGTGGAAGAGCTTTCAGTGCAAGCTGCAAAGGACGACTTTTGGAATGTTTTACTATAAGTAACTGTATTGTGATTTAATTGCGCCTAGAGAGACGCTTTAGAAAATCGAATAACTATAGTAGGGAAGATGCTAGCATGGAATGTTGCTAATGCTGAATGTCTTCTCTTAGAGCGCTTTCACTGCAAAGCTAAGACTCTTTCTGTCTGAGCTTAAGGACTGCAATATCGGAATTGAAGTTAAAGAGTTAGTTGAAAATTTGAGAGAATTCAGCAGAAATATCGCAGGGAAGATTCTAGGATCCAATACTGAAATTCGTTAGGTTCTGCTCTGGAAGCGCTTTCATTAAAAAGCAAGACTTGTAGACCTTTCAGTCTTGGCTTGTGTATCGCAACATCAGAATGGCTATTAAAGCGTCGCTGCAAAATTTGAAACCGTTCAGAAAAAGTACCACAAGGGCGCTGCTACGATCAAATGCATGATCTCTTTACAATCTTCTCTTGAAGCGCTGTTCAACTGCAAGTTGCCAAGCACGTCCAACAAAACGTTTAGTATTGGTTATGGAATTGTGATTTAACTGCGCCTATGGAGGCGCTTTAGGAAAAGTGAGTCAAGCCCACATGGAAGAGGCTAGAATGGAATGCTTCTGCTTCTGAATGTCTTCTCTTAGAGCGCTTTCACTGCAAAGCGAGACTTGTAGGATTTCCAGGCTAGGCTTGTGTACTGTAACAACAGAATGGCTATTAAAGCCTAACTTCAAAATTTCAAGTCGTACAGCACAAGAACCGCAGGGAAACTCCTACCATCATATGTTAGCTTTCTTTAGTGTCTTCTCTTGAAGAGCTTTCACTACAAGTTGCGAAGCACGAACATAGACCGCTCTAACATAAGTTACTGAATTGTGACTTAAATGGGCAAAATAATGCACTTTAGGAAAAGTGTGTAAATCACGAAGGGAAGATGTTAGCATGGAATGC
>JAUNZM010001495.1:0-25455 GCA_033459285.1 Clamator glandarius | reverse complement strand
GAAGGGTCTGGAGTCTTTTAGAAGGGTCCTGGGAGGATCCAGATGGGTCTGGGTGCTTTTAGAAGGACCCGGAGAGGGTCTAGATTGGTCTGGGTGCATTTAGAAGGGTCCTGGGGGGCTCTACAAATGTCTGGAGGCTTTTAGAAGGGTCCAGGGGGCCTCTAGAAGGGTCTGGGGGCTTTTAGAAGAGTCCTGGGGGCCTCTAGAAGGGTCTGGCTGCTTTTAGAAGAGTCCTGGGGCCTCTAGAAGGGTCTGGGGGCTTTTAGAAGGGTCCTGGGGGGCTCTAGAAGGGTCTGGAGGCTTTTAGAAGGTTCCGGTGTGGCTCTAGAATGGTGTGGGGGCTTTTAGAAGGGTCCTGGGGGCATCTAGAAGGCTCTGGGGGCTTTTATAAGGGTCGTGGGGGGCTCTAGAAGGGTCTGGGTGCTTTTAGAAGGATCCGGGGAGGGTCTAGAAGGGTCTGGAGGCTTTTAGAAGGGTCCTGGGGGGCTCTAGAAGGGTCTGGGGGATATTAGAATGGTCCTGGGATGGTCTAACTAGGGTCTGGGTTGTTTTGGAAGGGTCCTGCGGGTCTCTAGAAGGGTCTGGGGGCTTTTAGAAGGGTCCTTGGGGGCTCTAGAAGGGTCTGGGGACCATTAGAGGGGCCCTAGGGGCCTCTAGAAGGGTCTGGGGGCTTTTAGAAGGGTCCTGGTAGGCTGTAGAAGGGTCTGGATGCATTTAGAAGGGTCCCGCGGGTCTCTAGAAGGGTCTGGGGGCTTTTAGAATGGTCCTTGGGGGCTCTAGAAGGGTCTGGGGACCACTAGAGGGGCCCTGGGTGCCTCTAGAAAGGTCTGGGGTATTTTAGAAGGGTCCTGGGGAGATCTAGAAGGGTCTGGGGGCTTTTAGAAGGGTCCTGGGAGACTCTAGAAGGGTCTGGGTGCATTTAGAAGGTCCTGCGTGTCTCTAGAAGGGTCTGAGGGCTTTTAGAAGGGTCCTGTGGGGCTCTAGAAGGGTCTGGCGGCTTTTAGAAGGGTCCTGGGGGGCTCTAGAAGTGTCTGAGGAGTTGTAGAAGGGTCCGGGGAGGTTCTAGTAGGGTCTGGGTGCTTTTAGAAGGATCCGGTTAGGGTCTAGAAGGGTCTGGGGCTTTTAGAAGGGTCCTGTGGAGCTCTAGAAGGGTCTGGGGTCTTTTAGACGATTCCTGGGGGGCTCTAGAAGGCTCTGGGGCCTTTTAGAAGAGTCCTGGGGAGCTCTAGAAGGGTCTGGGGCTTTCAGAATGATCCTGGGGGTCGCTAGAAGTGTCTGGGTGTATTTGGAAGGGTCTTGGGGAGCTCTAGAAGGGTCTGGGGGCTTTCAGAAGGGTCTTGGGGGCATGTAGAAGGGTCTGGAGGCTTTTAGAAGGGTCCTGGAGCGCTCTAGAAGGGTCTGGGGGCATACAGAACGGTCCTGGTGGCCTCTAGAAGGGACTGGATGCTTTTAGAAGGGTCCTGGGGGGCTCTAGATGGGTCTGGGGGCATTTAGAAGGGTCCTGGGGGGATCTAGATGGGTCTGGGGGCTTTTAGAAGGATACGTGGAATTTCTAGAAGGGTCTGGGGGCTTTTAGAAGGGTCCTGGGTTGCTCTAGAAGGGTCTGGAGGCTTTTAGAAGGGTCCTGCGGGTCTCTAGAAGGATCTGGGGGCTTTTAGAAGGGTCCTGGGAGGCTCTAGAATGGTCTGATGGATTTTAGAAGGGTCCTGGGAGGTTCTAGAAGGGTCTGGGTGCTTTTAGAAGGATCCGGGGAGGGTCTAGAATGGTCTGGGTGGTTTTAGAATGGTCCTGGGGGGTTCTAGAAGGGTCTGGGGGATTTTAGAAGGATCCTGGGGGGCTCTAGAAGGGTCTGAGGGATTTTTGAAGGGTCCTGGGGAGCTCTAGAAGGGTCTGGGTGCTTTTAGAAGGGCCCTGGACTTCTCTAGAAGGGTCTGGGGGCTTTTAGAAGAGTCCTGGGGGGCTCTAGAATGGTCTGGGGTCTTTTAGAAGGGTCCTGGGCGCATCTAGAAGGGTCTGGGGGCTTTCAGAAGGGTCCTGGGAGGCTCTAGAAGGGTCTGAGGGCTTTTAGAATGGTCCTGGGGGGCTCTAGAAGGGTCTGGGGGCATTTAGAAGTGTCCTGGGGGGCTCTAGATGGGTCTGGGGGATTTTAGAAGGATCCTGGGGGCCTCTAGATAGGTCTGGGAGCATTTAGAAGGGTCCTGCGGGTCTCTAGAAGGGTCTGGGGGCTTTTAGAAGGGTCCTTGGGGCTCTAGAAGGGTCTGGGGACCATTAGAGGGGCCCTAGGGGACTCTAGAATGGTCTGGGGGCTTTTAGAATGGTCCTTGGGGGCTCTAGAAGGGTCTGGGGACCACTAGAGGGGCCCTGGAGGCCTCTAGAAGAGTCTGGGGTATTTTAGAAGGGTCCTGGGGAGCTCTAGAAGGGTCTGGGGGCTTTTAGAAGGGTCCTGGGAAACTCTAGAAGGGTCTGGGGGCATTTAGATGGGTCCTGCGGGTCTCTAGAAGGGTCTGGGAGCTTTTAGAAGGGTCCTGGGGGTCTCTAGAATGGTCTGAGGGATTTTATAAGGGTCCTGGGAGGCTTTAGAAGGGTCTGGGTGCTTTTAGAAGGATCCAGGGAGGGTCTAGAAGGGTCTGGGGACTTTTAGAAGGGTCCTGGGGGGCTCTAGAAGGGTCTGGGGGCTATTAGAAGGATCCAGGGATCGTCTACAAGGGTCTGGGGTCTTTTAGAAGGGTCCTGCGGGTCTCTAGAAGGGTCTGGGGGCTTTTAGAAGGGTCCTTGGGGGCTCTAGAAGGGTCTGGGGACAATTAGATGGGCCCTAGGGGCCTCTTGAAGGGTCTGGGGGCTTTTAGAATGGTCCTTGGGGGCTCTAGAAGGGTCTGGGGACCACTAGAGGGGCCCTGGGGACCTCTAGAAGGGTCTTGGGTATTTTAGACGGGTCCTGGGGAGCTCTAGAAGGGTCTGGGGGCTTTTAGAAGGGTCCTGGGGGGCTCTAGAAGGGTCTGGGGGCATTTAGAAGTGTCCTGGGGGGCTCTAGAAGGGTCTGGGGGATTTTAGAAGGATCCTGGGGGCCTCTAGAAAGGTCTGGGGGCATTTAGAAGGGTCCTGCTGGTCTCTAGAAGGGTCTGGGGGCTTTTAGAAGGGTCCTTTTTGCTCTAGAAGTGTCTTGGGACCATTAGAGGGGCCCTAGGGGCCTCTAGAAGGGTCTGGGGGCTTTTAGAAGGGTCCTGGGAGAATCTAGAAGGGTCTGGGTGCATTTAGAAGGGTCCTGCGGGTCTCTAGAAGCGTCTGGGGGCTTTTAGAAGGGTCCTGGGGGGTTCTAGAAGGGTCTGGCGGCTTTTAGAAGGGTCCTGGTGGGCTCTAGAAGAGTGTGAGGGCTTTTAGAATGGTCCTGGGTGTATCTAGAAGTCTCTGGGTGCTTTTAGAAGGGTCCTGGGGGCCTCTAGAATTGTCTGCGGCCTTTTAGAAGGGTCCGGGGAGGCTCTAGAAGGGTCTGGGTGCTTTTAGAAGGATTCGGGGAGGGTCTAGAAGGGTCTGGGGCTTTTAGAAGGGTCCTGTGGAGCTCTAGAAGGGTCTGGGTTCTTTTAGACTGGTCCTGGATGGCTCTAGAAGGGTCTGGGGCTTTTTAGAAGAGTCCTGGGGGCCTCTAGAAGGGTCTTTGGCTTTCAGAATGGTCCTGGGGGTCGCTAGAAGTGTTTGGGTGTATTTGGAAGGGTCCTGGGGAGCTCTAGAAGGGTCTGGGGGCTTTCAGAAGGGTCCTGGGGGCATGTAGAAGGGTCTGGAGGCTTTTAGAATGGTCCTGATGGGCTCTAGAATGGTCTGGGGGCATTCAGAACGGTCCTGGTGGCCTCTAGAAGGGACTGGATGCTTTTAGAAGAGTCCTGGGGGGCTCTAGATTGGTCTGGGGGCATTTAGAAGGGTCCTGGGGGGCTCTAGAAGGGTGTGGGGGCTTTTAGAAGGATACGTGGAATCTCTAGAAGGGTCTGGGGGCTTTTAGAAGGGTCCTGGGGGGCTCTAGAATGGTCTGGAGGCTTTTTGAAGGGTCCTGTGTGGCTCTAGAAGGGTGTGGGGGCATTTAGAAGGATCCGGGGAGGGTCTAGAACGGTCTGGGTGGTTTTAGAAGGGTCCTGGGCGGTTCTAGAAGGGTCTGGGGGATTTTAGAAGGGTCCTGGGGGGCTCTAGAAGGGTCTGAGGGATTTTAGAAGGGTCCTGGGGAGCTCTAGAAGGGTCTGGGTGCTTTTATAGGGGCCCTGGGCTTCTCTAGAAGGGTCTGGGGGCTTTTAGAGGAGTTATGGGGGGCTCTAGAATGGTCTGGGGGCTTTTAGAAGGGTCCTGGGCGGATCTAGAAGGGTCTGGGGGCTTTCAGAAGGGTCCTGCGGGCCTCTAGAAAAGTCTGGTGGCTTTTAGAAGGTCCTGGGGTGCTCTAGAAGGGTCTGGGGGCATTTATAAGGGTCCTGGGGTGCTCTAGAAGGGTCTGGGGGATTTTAGAAGGATCCTGGGGGCCTCTAGAAAGGTCTGGGGGCATATAGAAGGGTTCTTGGGGCCTCTAGAAGGGTCTGGGGTCTTTTAGAAGGGTCCTGGGCGCATCTAGAAGGGTCTGGGGGATTTTAGAAGAGTCCTGGGGGGCTCTAGAATGTTCTGGGGTCTTTTAGAAGGGTCCTGGGCGCATCTAGAAGGGTCTGGGGGATTTCAGAAGGGTCCTGGGAGGCTCTAGAAGGGTCTGAGGGCTTTTAGAATGGTCCTGGGGGGCTCTAGAAGGGTCTGGGGGCATTTCGAAGTGTCCTGGGGGGCTCTAGAAGGGTCTGGGGGATTTTAGAAGGATCCTGGGGGCCTCTAGATAGGTCTGGGGGCATTTAGAAGGGTCCTGCGGGTCTCTAGAAGGGTCTGTGGGCTTTTAGAAGGGTCCTTGGGGCTCTAGAATGGTCTGGGGACCATTAGAGGGGCCCTAGGGGCCTCTAGAAGGGTCTGGGGGGCTTTTAGAATGGTCCTTGGGGGCTCTAGAAGGGTCTGGGGACCACTAGAGGGGGCCCTGGAGGCCTCTAGAAGAGTCTGGGGTATTTTAGAAGGGTCCTGGGGGAGCTCTAGAAGGGTCTGGGGGCTTTTAGAAGGGTCCTGGGAAACTCTAGAAGGGTCTGGGGGCATTTAGATGGGTCCTGCGGGTCTCTAGAAGGGTCTGGGAGCTTTTAGAAGGGTCCTGGGGGGCTCTAGAATGGTCTGAGAGATATTATAAGGGTCCTGGGAGGCTTTAGAAGGGTCTGGGTGCTTTTAGAAGGATCCAGGGAGGGTCTAGAAGGGTCTGGGGACTTTTAGAAGGGTCCTGGGGGGCTCTAGAAGGGTCTGGGGGCTATTAGAAGGGTCCTGGGGGGACTCTAGAAGGGTCTGGGGGATTTTAGAAGGGTTCTGGTTAGCTCTTGAAGGGTCTGGGGGCTTTTAGAATGGTCCTTGGGGGCTCTAGAAGGGTCTGGGGACCACTAGAGGGGCCCTGGGGACCTCTAGAAGGGTCTTGGGTATTTTAGACGGGTCCTGGGGGAGCTCTAGAAGGGTCTGGGGGCTTTTAGAAGGGTCCTGGGGGGCTCTAGAAGGGGTCTGGGGGCATTTAGAAGTGTCCTGGGGTGCTCTAGAAGGGTCTGGGGGATTTTAGAAGGATCCTGGGGGCCTCTAGAAAGGTCTGGGGGCATTTAGAAGGGTCCTGCGGGTCTCTAGAAGGGTCTGGGGGCTTTTAGAAGGGTCCTTGGGGATCTAGAAGGGTCTGGGGACCATTAGAGGGGGCCCTAGGGGCCTCTAGAAGGGTCTGGGGGCTTTTAGAATGGTCCTTCGGGGCTCTAGAAGGGGTCTGGGGACCACTAGAGGGTACCTGGAGGCCTCTAGAAGGGTCTGGGGTATTTTAGAAGGGTCCTGGGGAGCTCTAGAAGGGTCTGGGGGCTTTTAGAAGGGTCCTGGGAAACTCTAGAAGGGTCTGGGGTCATTTAGATGGGTCCTGCGTGTCTCCAGAAGGGTCTGGGAGCTTTTAGAAGGGTCCTGGGGGGCTCTAGAAGGGTCTGGCGGCTTTTAGAAGGGTCCTGGTGGGCTCTAGAAGGGTGTGAGGGCTTTTAGAATGGTCCTGTGGGCATCTAGAAGTCTCTGGGGGCTTTTATAAGGGTCCTGTGGGGCTCTAGAATGGTCTGATGGATTTTATAAGGGTCCTGGGAGGCTCTAGAAGGGGTCTGGGTGCTTTTAGAAGGATCCGGGGAGGGTCTATAAGGGGTCTGGGGACTTTTAGAAGGGTCCTGGGTGGCTCTAGAAGGGTCTGGGGAATTTTAGAAGGGTCCTGGGGGGGCTCTAGAAGGGTCTGAGGGATTTTAGAAGGGTCCTGGGGAGCTCTAGAATGGTCTGGGGGCTTTTAGAAGGGTCCTTGGGGGCTCTAGAAGGGTCTGGGGACCATTAGAGGGGCCCTAGGGGCCTCTAGAAGGGTCTGGGGGATTTTAGAAGGGTTCTGGGGAGATCTTGATGAGTCTGGGGGCTTTTAGAATGGTCCTTGGGGGCTCTAGAAGGGTCTGGGGACCACTAGAGGGGCCCTGGGGACCTCTAGAAGGGTCTGGGGTATTTTAGACGGGTCCTGGGGAGCTCTAGAAGGGTCTGGGGGCTTTTAGAAGGGTCCTGGGAGAATCTAGAAGGGTCTGGGGGCATTTAGAAGGGTCCTGCGGGTCTCTAGAATCGTCTGGGGGCTTTCAGAAGGGTCCTGAGGGGCTCTAGAAGGGTCTGGGGGGCTATTAGAAGGGTTCTTGTGGCCTCTAGAAGGGTCTGGGGTCTTTTAGAAGGGTCCTGGGAGGATCCAGATGGGTCTGGGTACTTTTAGAAGGATCCGGGGAGGTTCTAGAAGGGTCTGGGGGCGTTTAGAAGGGTCCTGGGAGGCTCTACAAATGTCTGGAGGGTTTTAGAATGGTCCTGGGGGCATCTAGAAGCGTCTATGGGCTTTTAGAATGATCCGGGGAGGCTCTAGAAGGGTCTGGCGGCTTTTAGAAGGGTCCTGGGGTCATCTAGAAGAGTCTGGGGGCATTTAGAATGATACGGGGAGGATCTAGAAGGGTCTGGGGGCTTTTAGAAGGGTCCTGGGGGCTCTAGAAGGGTCTGGAGTCTTTGAGAATGGTCCTGGGGTGCTCTAGAAGGGTCTGGGGGCTTTTAGAAAGATCCGGGGAGGGTCTAGAAGGGTCTGGGAGGTTTTAGAAGGGTCCTGGGGTTCTCTAGAAGGGTCTGGGTGCTTTTACACGGGCCCTGGGCTCTCTAGAAGTGTCAGGGGGCATTTAGAAGAATCCTGAGGGGCTCTAGAATCGTCTGGGGTCTTTTAGAAGGGTCCTGGGGTGTTCTAGAAGGGTCTGGGGGATTTTAGAAGGGTCCTGCGGTCCTCTAGAATAGTCTGGATGCTTTTAGAAGGGTCCTGGGGGGCTCTACAAGGGTCTGGGGGCATTTAGAAGGGTCCTGGGGGGCTCTAGAAGGGTCTGGGGGATTTTTGAAGGGTCCTGGGGGCCTCTAGAAGGGTCTGGGTGCTTTTAGAATGGTCCTAGGTGGCTATAGAAGGGTCTGGGTGCTTTTAGAAGGGTCCTTGGGGGCTCTAGAAGGGTCTGGGGACCATTAGAGGGGCACTGGGAGCCTCTAGAATGGTCTGGGTGATTTTTGAAGGGTCCTCGGGAGGTCTAGAATTGTCTGGGGACTTTTAGAAAGGTCCTGGGAGGCTCTAGAAGGGTCTGGGGGCTTTTAGAAGAGTCCTGCGTGTCTCTAGAAGGGTCTGGGGGCTTTTAGAAGGGTCCTTGGGGGCTCTAGAAGGGTGTGGGGACCACTAGAGGAGCCCTGGGGGCCTCTAGAGGGGTCTGGGGTATTTTAGAAGGGTCCTGGGGAGCTCTAGAAGGGTCTGGGGGCTTTTAGAAGGGTCCTGGGAGACTCTAGAAGGGTCTGGGGGCATTTAGAAGGGTCCTGCGGGTCTCTAGAAGGGTCTGGGGGCTTTTAGAAGGGTCCTGGGGGGCTCTAGAAGGGTCTGGTGGCTTTTAGAAGGGTCCTGGGGTGCTCTAGAAGGGTGTGAGTGCTTTTAGAATGGTCCTGGGGGCATCTAGAAGGCTCTGGGGGCTTTTAGAAGTGTCCTGTGGGCCTCTAGAAGTGTCTGAGGGATTTTAGAAGGGTCCTGGGAGGCTCTGGAATGGTCTGGGTGCTTTTAGAAGGATTCGGGGAGGGTCTAGAAGAGTCTGGGGGCATTTAGAAGGGTCCTGTGGGGCTCTAGAAGGGTCTGGGTGCTTTTAGAAGGGTCCTGGGGAGCTCTAGAAGGGTCTGGTGTCTTTTAGAAGGGTCCTGGGTGGCGCTAAAAGTGTCTGGGTGCATTTAGAAGGGTCCTGGGGAGCTCTAGAAGGGTCTGGGGGCTTTCAGAAGGGTCCTGGGGGCCTCTAGAAGGGTCTGGAGGCTTTTAGAAGAGTTCTGGGGGGCTCTAGAAGGGTCTGGGGGCATTCAGAAGGGTCCTGGGGGCCTCTAGAAGGGTCTGGATGCTTTTAGAAGAGTCCTGGGGGGGTCTAGATGGGTCTGGGGACATTTAGAATGGTCCTGGGGGGCTCTAGAAGGGTCTGGGGGAGTTTAGATAGGTCCTGGGGAGCTCTAGAAGGGTCTGGGTTCTTTTAGAAGGGTCCTGGGAGACTCTAGAATAGTCTGAGTGCTTTTAGAAGGGTCCTTCGGGTCTCTAGAAGGGTCTGGGTTCTTTTAGAATGGTCCTGGGGGGCTCTAGAAGGGTGTGAGGTCTTTTAGAAGGGTCCTGGGGGCATCTCGAAGACTCTGATGACTTTTAGAAGGGTCCTGGGGGCCTCTAGAAGTGTCTGAGGGATTTTAAAAGGGTCCTGGGAGGCTCTAGAAGGGTCTGGTTGCTTTTAGAAGGATTCGGGGAGGGTCTAGAAGGGTCTGGGGGCTTTTAGAAGGGTCCTGTGGGGCTCTAGAAGGGTCTGGGTGCTTTTAGAAGGGTCCTGGGGGCCTCTAGAAGGGTCTGGGGGCTTTTAGAAAGGTCCTGGGGAGCTCTAGAAGGGTCTTGGGGCTTTTAGAAGGGTCCTGAGGGCGCTAGAAGTGTCTGGGTGCTTTTAGAAGGGTCCTGGGTGTCTCTAGAAGGGTCTGGAGGCTTTATAGTAGGGTCCTGGGGGCCTCTAGAAGGGTCTGGAGTCTCTTAGAAGAGTCCTGGGGGGCTCTAGATGGGTCTGGGGTCATTTAGAAGGGTCCTGGGGGGGGCTCTAGAAGGGTCTGGGGGCTTTCAGAAGTGTCCTGGGGGGCTCTAGAAGGGTCTGGGGGCTTTTAGAAGGGTCCTGGGTCATCTAGAATGGTCTGGGGGCTTTTAGAAAGGTCCTGGGAGGATCCAGATGGGTCTGGGTGGTTTTAGAAGGATCAGGGGATGGTCTAGAAGGGTCTGGGTGCTTTTAGAAGGGTCCTGGGGGGCTCTACAAATGTCTGGAGGATTTTAGAAGGATCCGGGGAGGCTCTAGAAGTGTCTGGCGGCTTTTAGAAGGGTCCTTGGGAGCTCTAGAAGGGTCTGGGTGCTTTCAGAAGGGTCCTGGGGGCCTCTAGAAGGGTCTGGGTGCTTTCAGAAAGGTCCTGGGTGGCTCTAGATGGGTCTGGGGGCTTTTAGAAGGGTCCTTTGGGGCTGTAGAAGGGTCTGGGGGCGTTTAGATGGGTCCTGGGGGGCTCTAGAAGGGTCTGGGGGCTATTAGAAGGATCCGGGGAGGGTCTAGAAGGCTCTGGGTGCTTTGAGAAGGGTCCTTGGTGGATCTAGAAGGGTCTGGGGACCATTAGAGGAGCCCTGGGGTCCTCTAGAAGGGTCTGGGGGTTTTTAGAGGAGTTATGGGGGGCTCTAGAAGGGTCTGGGGGCTTTTACAAGGGTCCTGGGGGAATCTAGAAGGGTCTGGGGGCTTTTAGAAGGGTCCTTGGTTGCTCTAGAAGGGTGTGGGGACCACTAGAGGAGCCCTGGGGGCCTCTAGAGGGGTCTGGGGTATTTTTAGAAGGGTCCTGGGGAGCTCTAGAAGGGTCTTTGGGCTTTTAGAAGGGTCCTGGGAGAATCTAGAAATGTCTGGGGACATTTAGAAGGGTCCTGCGGGTCTCTAGAAGGGTCTGGGGGCTTTTAGAAGGGTCCTGGGGGGGCTCTAGAAGGGTCTGGGGGCTTTTAGAAGGGTCCTGGGGGCTTCTAGAAGTGTCTGAGGGATTTTAAAAGGGTCCTGGGAGGCTCTAGAAGGGTCTGGTTTCTTTTAGAAGGATTCGGGGAGGGTCTAGAAGGGTCTGGGGGCTTTTAGAAAGGTCCTGTGGGGCTCTAGAAGGGGCTGGGTGCTTTTAGAAGGGTCCTGGGGGCCTCTAGAAGGGTCTGGGGTCATTTAGAAGGCTCCTGGGGAGCTCTAGAAGGGTCTTGGGGCTTTTAGAAGGGTCCTGGGGAGCTCTAGAAGGGTCTGGGGGCTTTTAGAAGGGTCCTGGGAGAATCTAGAAGGGTCTGGGTGCATTTAGAAGGGTCCTGAGGGTCTCTAGAAGCGTCCTGGGGGCTTTTAGAAGGGTCCTGGGGGGTTCTAGAAGGGTCTGGCGGCTTTTAGAAGGGTCCTGGTGGGCTCTAGAAGAGTGTGAGGGCTTTTAGAATGGTCCTGGGGTGCATCTAGAAGTCTCTGGGTGCTTTTAGAAGGGTCCTGGGGGGCTCTAGAATTGTCTGCGGCCTTTTAGAAGGGTCCGGGGAGGCTCTAGAAGGGTCTGGGTGCTTTTAGAAGGATTCGGGGAGGGTCTAGAAGGGTCTGGGGCTTTTAGAAGGGTCCTGTGGAGCTCTAGAAGGGTCTGGGTTCTTTTAGACTGGTCCTGGGGGGCTCTAGAAGGGTCTGGGGCTTTCAGAAGTGTCCTGGGGGCATGTAGAAGGGTCTGGAGGCTTTTAGAATGGTCCTGATGGGCTCTAGAATGGTCTGGGGGAATTGAGAACGGTCCTGGTGGCCTCTAGAAGGGACTGGATGCTTTTAGAAGAGTCCTGGGCGGCTCTAGATTGGTCTGGGGGCATTTAGAAGGGTCCTGGGGGGCTCTAGAAGGGTCTGGGGGCTTTTAGAAGGATACGTGGAATCTCTAGAAGGGTCTGGTTGCTTTTAGAAGGGTCCTGGGGGGCTCTAGAATGGTCTGGAGGCTTTTTGAAGGGTCCTGGGTGGCTCTAGAATGGTGTGGGGTCTTTTAGAAGGATCCGGGGAGGGTCTAGAACGGTCTGGGGGATTTTAGAAGGGTCCTGGGGGCCTCTAGAAGGGTCTGAGGGATTTTAGAAGGGTCCTGGGGAGCTCTAGAAGGGTGTGGGTGCTTTTATAGGGGCCCTGGGCTTCTCTAGAAGGGTCTGGGGGCTTTTAGAGGAGTTATGGGGGGGTCTAGAATGGTCTGGGGGCTTTTAGAAGGGTCCTGGGCGGATCTAGAAGGGTCTGGGGGCTTTCAGAAGGGTCCTGCGGGCCTCTAGAAAAGTCTGGAGGCTTTTAGAAGGTCCTGGGGGGCTCTAGAAGGGTCTGGGGGCATTTATAAGTGTCCTGGGGTGCTCTAGAAGGGTCTGGGGGATTTTAGAAAGATCTTGGGGCCTCTAGAAAGGTCTGGGGGCATATAGAAGGGTTCTTGGGGCCTCTAGAAGGGTCTGGGGTCTTTTAGAAGGGTCCTGGGAGGATCCAGATGGGTCTGGGTACTTTTAGAAGGATCCGGGGAGGTTCTAGAAGGGTCTGGGGGCGTTTAGAAGGGTCCTGGGAGGCTCTACAAATGTCTGGAGGGTTTTAGAATGGTCCTGGGGGCATCTAGAAGCGTCTATGGGCTTTTAGAATGATCCGGGGAGGCTCTAGAAGGGTCTGGCGGCTTTTAGAAGGGTCCTGGGGTCCTCTAGAAGGGTCTGGGGGCATTTAGAATGATACGGGGAGGATCTAGAAGGGTCTGGGGGCTTTTAGAAGGGTCCTGGGGGCTCTAGAAGGGTCTGGAGTCTTTGAGAATGGTCCTGGGGGGCTCTAGAAGGGTCTGGGGGCTTTTAGAAAGATCCGGGGAGGGTCTAGAAGGGTCTGGGAGGTTTTAGAAGGGTCCTTGGGGGCTCTAGAAGGGTCTGGGCACCATTAGAGGGGCACTGGGAGCCTCTAGAATGGTCTGGGTGATTTTAGAAGGGTCGTCGGGAGGTCTAGAATTGTCTGGGGGCTTTTAGAAAGGTCCTGGGAGGCTCTAGAAGGGTCTGGGGGCTTTTAGAAGAGTCCTGCGTGTCTCTAGAAGGGTCTGGGGGCTTTTAGAAGGGTCCTTGGGGGCGCTAGAAGGGTGTGGGGACCACTAGAGGAGCCCTGGGGGCCTCTAGAGGGGTCTGGGGTATTTTAGAAGGGTCCTGGGGAGCTCTAGAAGGGTCTGGGGGCTTTTAGAAGGGTCCTGGGAGACTCTAGAAGGGTCTGGGGGCATTTAGAAGGGTCCTGCGGGTCTCTAGAAGGGTCTGGGGGCTTTTAGAAGGGTCCTGGGGGGCTCTAGAAGGGTCTGGGGGCTTTTAGAAGGGTCCTGGGGTGCTCTAGAAGGGTGTGAGGGCTTTTAGAATGGTCCTGGGGGCATCTAGAATGCTCTGGGGGCTTTTAGAAGTGTCCTGTGGGCCTCTAGAAGTGTCTGAGGGATTTTAGAAGGGTCCTGGGAGGCTCTGGAATGGTCTGGGTGCTTTTAGAAGGATTCGGGGAGGGTCTAGAAGAGTCTGGGGGCATTTAGAAGGGTCCTGTGGGGCTCTAGAAGGGTCTGGGTGCTTTTAGAAGGGTCCTGGGGGGCTCTAGAATGGTCTGGGTGCTTTTAGAAGGGTCCTGGGGAGCTCTAGAAGGGTCTGGGGTCTTTTAGAAGGGTCCTGGGTGGCGCTAAAAGTGTCTGGGTGCATTTAGAAGGGTCCTGGGGACCTCTAGAAGGGTCTGGGGGCTTTCAGAAGGGTCCTGGGGGCCTCTAGAAGGGTCTGGAGGCTTTTAGAAGAGTTCTGGGGGGATCTAGAAGGGTCTGGGGGCATTCAGAAGGGTCCTGGGGGCCTCTAGAAGGGTCTGGGTGCATTTAGAAGGGTCCTGGGAGACTCTAGAATAGTCTGAGTGCTTTTAGAAGGGTCCTTCGGGTCTCTAGAAGGGTCTGGGTTCTTTTAGAATGGTCCTGGGGGGCTCTAGAAGGGTGTGAGGTCTTTTAGAAGGGTACTGGGGGCATCTCGAAGACTCTGATGGCTTTTAGAAGGGTCCTGGGGGCCTCTAGAAGTGTCTGAGGGATTTTAAAAGGGTCCTGGGAGGCTCTAGAAGGGTCTGGTTGCTTTTAGAATAATTCGGGGCGGGTCTAGAAGGGTCTGGGGGCTTTTAGAAGGGTCCTGTGGGGCTCTAGAAGGGTCTGGGTGCTTTTAGAAGGGTCCTGTGGGGCTCTAGAAGGGTCTGGGTGCTTTTAGAAGGGTCCTGGGTGCCTCTAGAAGGGTCTGGGGGCTTTTAGAAAGGTCCTGGGGAGCTCTAGAAGGGTCTTGGGGCTTTTAGAAGGGTCCTGAGGGCGCTAGAAGTGTCTGGGTGCTTTTAGAAGGGTCCTGGGTGTCTCTAGAAGGGTCTGGGGGCTTTTAGAAGGGTCCTGGGGGCCTCTAGAAGGGTCTGGAGGCTTTATAGAAGGGTCCTAGGCGGGTCTAGAAGGGTCTGGGGGCATTTAGAAGGGTCCTGGGTGCGTCTAGAAGGGTCTGGTGTCATTTAGAAAGGTCCTGGGGGGTTCTAGAAGGGTCTGGGTGCTTTTAGAAGTGTCCTGGGGGGCTCTAGAAGGGTCTGGGGGCTTTTAGAAGGGTCCTGGGTCATCTAGAATGGTCTGGGGGCTTTTAGAAAGGTCCTGGGAGGATCCAGATGGGTCTGGGTGGTTTTAGAAGGATCCGGGGATGGTCTAGAAGGGTCTGGGTGCTTTTAGAAGGGTCCTGGGGGGCTCTACAAATGTCTGGAGGATTTTAGAAGGATCCGGGGAGGCTCTAGAAGTGTCTGGCGGCTTTTAGAAGGGTCCTTGGGAGCTCTAGAAGGGTCTGGGTGCTTTCAGAAGGGTCCTGGGGGCCTCTAGAAGGGTCTGGGTGCTTTCAGAAAGGTCCTGGGTGGCTCTAGAAGGGTCTGGAGGCTTTTAGAAGGGTCCTGTGGGGCTGTAGAAGGGTCTGGGGGCTTTTAGATGGGTCCTGGGGGGCTCTAGAAGGGTCCGGGGGCTTTTAGAATGGTCCGTGGAGGCTCTAGAAGGGTCTGGGTGCTTTTAGAAGGGTCCTGGGGGGCTCTAGAAGGGTCTGGGTGCTATTAGAAGGATCCGGGGAGGGTCTAGAAGGCTCTGGGGGCATTTAGAAGGGTCCTTGGTGGCTCTAGAAAGGTCTGGGGACCATTAGGAGAGCCCTGGGGTCCACTAGAAGGGTCTGGGGGATTTTAGAAGGGTCCTGAGGAGCTCTAGAAGAGTCTGGGGGCTTTTACAAGGGTCCTGGGGGAATCTAGAAGGGTCTGGGGGCTTTTAGAAGGGTCCTGCGTGTCTCTAGAAGGGTCTGGGGGCTTTTAGAAGGGCCCTGGAGGACTCTAGAAGGCTCTGGGGTCTTTGAGAAGGGTCCTAGGGGGCTCTAGAAGGGTCTGGGTGTTTTTAGAAGGGTCCTGGGTTGCTCTACAAGGGTCTGGGAGCTTTTAGAAGGGTCCTGGGAGACGCTAGAACGGTCTGAGGGCTTTTAGAAGGGTCCTGTAGGGTCTCTAGAAGGGTCTGGGGGCTTTTAGAATGGTCCTGTGGGGCTCTAGAAGGGTCTGGGTGCTTTTAGAAGGGTCCTGGGAGGCTCTAGAATGGTCTGGGTGCTTTTAGAATGGTCCTGGGAGGCTCTAGAAGGGTCTGGGGTCTTTTTGAAGGGTCCAGGGGGCCTCTAGAAAGCTCTGGGGGCTTTTAGATGGGTCCTGGGGGTCTCTGGAAGGGTCCGGGGGCTTTCAGAAGGGTCCGTGGAGGCTCTAGAAGGGTCTGGGGGCTTTTAGAAGGGTCCTGGGGGGCTCTAGAAGGGTCTGGGGGTTATTAGAAGGATCCTGGGAGGGTCTAGAAGGGTCTGGGAGCTTTTAGAAGGGTCCTTGGGGGCTATAGAAGGGTCTGGGGACCATTAGAGGGGCACTGGGGTCCTCTAGAAGGGTCTGGGAGATTTTAGAAGGGTCCTGGGGAGCTCTAGAATTGTCTGGGGGCTTTTAGAAGGGTCCTGGAAGGCTCTAGAATGGTCTGGGGTCTTTTAGAAGGGTCCTGCGTGTCTCTGGAAGTGTCTGGAGGCTTTTAGAAGGGTCCTTGGGGGCTCTAGAATGGTCTGGGGACCATTAGAGGAGCCCTGGGGGCCTCTAGAAGGGTCTCGGGGAGTTTAGAAGGGTCCTGGGCAGCTCTAGAAGGGTCTGGGGGCTTTTAGAAGGGTCCTGGTAGACTCTAGAAGGGTGTGGGGGCATCTAAAAGGGTCCTGCGGGTCTCTAGAAGGGTCTGGGGGCTTTTAGAAGGGTCCTGGGGGGCTCTAGAAGGTCGGTGGTCTTTTAGAAGGGTCCTGGGTGGCTGTAAAGGGTGTGAGGGCTTTTAGAAGGGTCCTGGGGGCATCTAGAAGGCTCTGGGGGCTTTTAGAAGGGTCCTGGGGTACTCTAGAAGTGTCTGCGGCCTTTTGAAAGGGTCCTGGGAGGTTCTAGAATGGTCTGGGTGCTTTTAGAAGGATTCGGGGTGGGTCTAGAATGGTCTGGGGGCTGTTAGAAGTGTCCGGGGGGGCTCTAGAAGGGTCTGGGTGCTTTTAGAAGGGTCCTGGGGGGTCTAGAAATGTCTGGGGACTTTTAGAAGGGTCCTGGGGAGCGCTAGAAGGGTCTGGGGGCTTTTAGAAGGGTCCTGGGTGGCGCTAGAAGTGTCTGGGTGCAATTAGAAGGGTCCTGGGTTGCTCTAGAAGGGTCTGGGCGCTTTCAGAAGGGTCCTGAGTGTCTCTGGAATGGTCTGGGGTCTTTTAGAAGAGTCCTGGGGAGCTCTAGAAGGGTCTGGGGGCATTCAGAAGGGTCCTGGGGGCCTCTAGAAGGGACTGGAGGCTTTTAGAAGAGTCCTGGGGTTCTCTAGATGGGTCTGGGGGCATTTAGAAGCGTCCTGGGGGGCTCTGGAAGGGTCTGGGGGAGTTTAGAATGGTCCTGGGGAGCTCTAGAAAGGTCTGGGTGCTTTTAGAAGGGTCCTGGTAGACTCTAGAAGGGTCTGAGTGCTATTAGAAGGGTCCTGTGGGTCTCTAGAAGGGTCTGGGGGCTTTTAGATAGTTCCTGGGGGGCTCTAGAAGGGTGTGAGGTCTTTTAGAATTGTCCTGGGGGCATCTTGAAAGCTCTGGGGTATTTTAGAAGGGTCCTGGGGGCCTCTAGAAGTGTCTGAGGGATTTTAAAAGGGTCCTGGGAGGCTCTAGAAGGGTCTGGTTGCTTTTAGAAGTGTCCGTGGAGGCTCTAGAAGGGTCTGGGGCCTTTTAGAAGGGTCCTGGGGGGCTCTAGAAGGGTCTGGGTGCTATTAGAAGGATCCGGGGAGGGTCTAGAAGGCTCTGGGGGCTTTTAGAAGGGTCCTTGGGGGCTCTAGAAGGGTCTGGGGACCATTAGAGGAGCCCTGGCGGCCTCTAGAAGGGTCTGGGGGATTTTAGAAGGGTCCTGGGGAGCTCTAGAAGGGTCTGGAGTCTTTTAGAAGGGTCCTGGGGGAATATAGAAGGGTCTGGGGGCTTTTAGAAGGGTCCTGCGGGTCTCTAGAAGGGTCTGGGTGCTTTTAGAAGGGTCCTGGAGGAATCTAGAAGGGTCTGGGGTCTTTGAGAAGGGTCCTAGGGGGCTCTAGAAGGGTCTGGGGGCTTTCAGAAGGGTCCTGGTGGGCTCTAGAAGGGTCTGGGTGCTTTTAGAAGGGTCCTGGGAGGATCTAGAAGGGTCTGGTTGCTTTTAGAATGGCCCTGGGAGGCTCTAGAATGGTCTGGGGGCTTTTTGAAGGGTCCAGGGGGCCTCTAGAAAGGTCTGGGTGCTTTTAGAAGGGTCCTACGTGGCTCTAGAAGGGTCTGGGGTCTATTAGAAGGATCCGGGGAGGGTCTAGAAGGCTCTGGGGCCTTTTAGAAGGGTCCTTGGTGGCTCTAGAAGGGTCTGGGGACCATTAGAGAAGCCCTGGTGGCCTCTAGAAGGGTCTGGGGGCTTTTAGAAGGGTCCTGGGGAGCTCTAGAAGGGTCTGGGTGCTTTTAGAAGGGTCCTGGGAGAATCTAGAAGGGTCTGGGGGCTTTTAGAAGGGTCCTGGGGGCCTCTAGAAATGTCTGCGGGATATTAGAAGGGTCCTGGGAGGCTCTAGAAGGGTCTGGGTGTTTTAGAAGGATTCGGGGAGGGTCTAGAAGGGTCTGGGGGCTTTTAGAAGGGTCCTGGGAGGCTCTAGAAGGGTCTGGGTGCTTTTAGAAGGGTCCTGGGGGTCTTTAGAAGGGTCTGTGGGCTTTTAGAATGGTCCTGCGTGGCTCTAGAATGCTCTGGGGGCTTTTAGAAGAGTCCTGGGTGGCTTTAGAAGAGTGTGAGTGCTTTTAGAAGGGTCCTGGGGGCATCTAGATGGCTCTGGGGACTTTTAGAAGGGTCCTGGGGGCCTCTAGATGGGTCTGAGGATTTTTAGAATGGTCCTGGGAGGCTCTAGAAGTGTCTGGGTGATTTTAGAAGGGCCCTGGGTGGCTCTAGAATGGTCTGGTTGCTTTTAGAAGGGTCCTGGTGGGCGCTAGAAGGGTCTGGGTGCTTTTAGAAATGTCCTGGGTGGCTCTAGAATGGTCTGGGGGCATTTAGAAGGGTCCCGGTGGGCTCTAGAAGGGTCTGGGTGCTTTTAGAAGGATCTTGGGGGCCTCTAGAAGGGTCTGGGAGCTTTTAGAAGGGTTCTGGGTGGCTCTAGAATGGTCTGGGGGCTTTTAGAAGCGTCCTGGGGGGCTCTAGAAGGGTGTGGTTGCTTTTAGAAGGGTCCTGGGGGCATTTACAAGGCTCTGGGGGCTTTCAGAAGGGTCCTGGGGGCTTCTAGAAGGGACTGAAAGATTTTAGAAGGGTCCTGGGAGGCTGTAGAAGGGTCTGGGTGCTTTTAGAATGATCCGGGGAGGGTGTAGAAGGGTCTGGGTTCTTTTAGAAGGGTCCTGGGGGGCTCTAGAAGGGTCTGGGTGCTTTCAGAAGGGTCCTGTGTGGCTGTAGAAGGGTCTGGGGGCTTTCAGATGGGTCCTGGGGGGCTCTAGAAGGGTCCGGGGGCTTTTAGAAGGGTCCGTAGAGGCTCTAGAAGGGTTCGGAGGTCTTGTAGAAGGGTCCTGGGGGGCTCTAGAAGGGTCTGGGTGCTATTAGAAGGATCCAGGGAGGGTCTAGAAGGCTCTGGGGGCTTTTAGAAGGGTCCTTGGGGGCTCTAGATGGGTCTGGGTAATATTAGAGGGGCACTGGGGTCCTCTAGAAGGGTCTGGGGGATTTTAGAAGGGTCCTGGGGAGCTCTAGAATTGTCTGGGGGCTTTTAGAATGGTCCTGGGAGGCTCTAGAAGGGTCTGGGGGCTTTTAGAAGGGTCCTGCGTGTCTCTAGAAGGGTCTGAGTGCTTTTAGAAGGATTCGGGGAGGGTCTAGAAGGGTCTGGTGGCTTTTAGAAGGGTCCTGTGGGGCTCTCGAAGGGTCTGGGTGCTTTTAGAAGGGTCCTGGGGGGCGCTAGAAATGTCTGGGTGCATTTAGAAGGGTCCTGGGTAGCTCTAGAAGGGTCTGGAGGCTTTTAGAAGGGTCCTGGGGGGTCTAGAAGGGTCTGGGGGCTTTTGGAAGGGTCCTGGGGACCACTAGAAGGGTCTGGAGGGTTTTAGAAGAGTCCTGGTGGGCTCTAGATGTGTCTGGGTGCTTTTAGAATGATCCGGGGATGGTCTAGAAGGGTCTGGGTGCTTTCAGAAGGGTCCTGGGTGCATCTAGAAGGGTCTGGGTGCTTTTAGAAGGGACCTGGGTGGCTCTAGAAGGGTCTGGGGGCTTTTAGAAGGGTTCTGTGGGGATGTAGAAGGGTCTGGGTGCTTTTAGATGGGTCCTGGGGGGCTCTAGAAGGGTCTGGGGACCATTAGAGGGGCCCTGGGGGCCTCTAGAAGGGTCTGGGGGATTTTAGAAGGGTCCTGGGGAGCTCTAGAAGTGTCTGGAGGCTTTTAGAAGGGTCCTGGGGGGCTCTAGAAGGGTGTTAGGGCTTTTAGAAGCGTCCTGGGGGCATCTAGAAGGCTCTGGGGGCTATTAGAAGGGTCCTGGGGGGCTCTAGAAGGGTCTGGGGGCTTTTAGAATGGTCTTGGGGGGCTCTAGAAGGGTCTGGGTCTTTTAGAAGGGTCCTGGTGGGCTCTAGAAGGATCTAGGGACAGTTAGGAGGGTCCTGAGGGGATGTTGAATGGTCTGAGTGCTTTTAGATTGGTCCTGTAGGGCTAAAAAAGGTTCCTAACCCTATCCCTAACCCTAACTCTTACTCTAACCCTAACTCTAACACAAACCCAAACCCTAACCCTAACCCTAACCCTAACCCTAACTCTAACCCTAAATCTAACCCTAACCCTAACCCTAACACTAACCCTAACCCTAACTCTAACCCTAACCCTAACCCTAATCCTAACTCTAACCCTAACCCTAACCCTAACCCTAACCCTAACTCTAACCCTAACCCTAACCCTAACCCTAACTCTAACCCTAACCCTAACCCTAACCCTAACCCTAACCCTAACCCTAACTCTAACACTAACCCTAACCCTAACCCTAACCCTAACCCTAACCCTAACCCTAACCCTAACCCTGCCTCTAACCCCTAGAAGTATCTGGGGGCTTTTAGAAGAGTCCTTGAAGGATCTAGGAGGGTCTAGGGTCTCTAAAAAGGTTCCTAAGGGGCTCCGGAAGGGTTTGGGGTCTTTTAGAAGGGTCCTCGGTGGCTCTAGAAGGGTCTAGGGTATTGTAGAAGGGTCCTAAGGGGGTTTAGTAGGGCCTGGGGGGCTTTATAAGATTTTGGGGGCCTTTATAAGGTTTTGGGGGGCTCTAGAAAGTCCGGGGGCTTTGAGAAGCACACTGGGGGCTCTAGACGTGTCTGGGTGCTTTTAGAAGGTTCCTGGGGGGCTCTAGAAGGGTCTGGGTGCTTCTAGAGCAAAAATTTTAATTTTGCACATTTGGGGAATTCGCAGGGCTCAGCACACCCGGAGTGCAAAGGATGAGCCTGGCCTGGGAAAAGCACCTGCTTGATCAGGGTGTCTCCCCTGCCAGCTAAGTACAAAGGACCCAGACCATTCTAGAGCCCCCAAGGAACCTTCCAAAAGCCCCCAGACCCTTCTGGAGACGTTCAGGTTCCTTTGAAAAGGCCCCAGACCTTTCTAGAGCCTCCCAAGACCCTTCTAAAAGCCCCCAGACCCTTCTAGACCCTCCCCGGATCCTTCTAAAAGCCCCGAGACCCTTCTAGAGGATCCCAGGACCCTTCTAAAAGCCCCCAGACCCTTCTAGAGCCCCCCAGGACCCTTCTAAAAGACCCCAGACCATTCTAGAGCACCCCAGGACACTTCTAAAAGCCCCCAGACCCTTCTAGAGCCCCCCAGGACCCTTCTCAAAACTTCCAGACCCTTCTAGAGCCCCCCAGGACCCTTCTAAAAGACCCCAGACCCTTCTAGAGGCCCCAGGGCCCCTATTAAGCAGCCCCGTCCCTTCTAGAGCATCCCAGGACCCTTCTAAAAGCCCCCAGACCCTTATAGAGCAACCCAGGACCTTTCTAAATGCCCCCAGACCTTTCTAGAGGCCCCCAGGATCCTTCTAAAATCCCCCAGACCCTTCTAGAGACCCCCAGGACCCTTCTAAATGCCCCCAGACCCTTCTAGAGCCCCCCAGGACCTTCTAAAAGCCTCCAGACTTTTCTAGAGGCACGCAGGACCCTTCTAAAAGCCCCCAGACCCTTCTAGAGGACCCAGGGCCCCTCTTAAGCCACCCCGTCCCTTCTAGAGCCCCCCAGGACCCTTCTAAAAGACCCCAGACCATTCTAGAGCACCCCAGGACCCTTCTAAAAGCCCCCAGACCCTTCTAGAGCCCCCCAGGACCCTTCTCAAAACTTCCAGACCCTTCTAGAGCACCCCAGGACCCTTCTAAAAGACCCCAGACCCTTCTAGAGGCCCCAGGGCCCCTATTAAGCAGCCCCGTCCCTTCTAGAGCATCCCAGGACCCTTCTAAAAGCCCCCAGACCCTTCTAGAGCAACCCAGGACCCTTCTAAAAGCCCCCAGACGCTTCTAGAGCACCCCCGGACCCTTCTAAAAGCCCCTAGACCCTTCTATAGGCCCCCGGGACCCTTCTGAAAGCCCCCAGAACCTTCTAGAGCCCCACAGGACCCTTCTAAAAGCACCCAGACCATTCTTGAGCCCCCCAGGACCGTTCTAAAAGCACCCAGACCCTTCTAGAGACCCCCAGGACCATTCTGAAAGCCCCCAGAACCTCCTAGAGCCACCCAGGACCCTTCTAAAAGACCCCAGACCATTCTAGCCCCCCCCAGGACCCTTCTACAAGCCCCCAGACCCTTCTACAGCCCCCCAGGACCCTTCTAATAGCCCCCAGACTTGTCTAGAGGCCACCAGGACCCTTCTAAAAGTCCCCAGACCCTTCTAGAGCCCCCCCGGACCCTTGTAAAAGCCACCAGACACTTCTAGAGGCCCCCAGGACCCTTATAAAAGCACCCAGACCCTTCCAGAGCCTCCCAGGACCCTTCTGAACGCCCCCAGACCCTTCTAGAGGCACCCAGGACCCTTCTAAAAGCACCCAGACCCTTCTAGAGCCTCCCAGGACCATTCTAAATGCCCCCAGACCCTTCAAAACCCCCCAGGACACTTCTAAAAGACCCCAGACCATTCTAGAGCACCCTAGGATCCTTCAAAAAGCCTAAAGACCCTTCTAGACCGTCCCCGGATCATTCTAAAAGCCCCCAGACCCTTCTAGAGCCCCCCAGGATCATTCTAAAAGCCCGCAGACCCTTCTAGAGCTCCCTAGGACCCATCTAAAAGCCCCCAGACCATTCTAGAGCCCCCCAGGACACATCTAAAAGCACCCAGACCCTTCTAGAGTCCCCCAGGACCATTCTAAAAGACCCCAGACCCTTCTAGAGGCCCCCAGGACCCTTCTAAAAGTCCCGAGACCCTTCTAGAGCATCCCAGGACCCTTCTAAAAGCCCCCAGACCCTTCTAGACCCTCCCCGGATCCTTCTATAAAGCCCCCATACCCTTCTAGATCCTCCCAGGACCCTTCTAAAAGCCCCCAGACCCTTCTAGAGCACCCCAGGACCCTTCTAAAAGCCCCCAGACCCTTCTAGAGCATCCCAGGACCCTTCTAAAAGCCCCCAGACCCTTCTAGATGTACCCAGGGCCCATCTTAAGGCCCCCAGACCATTCTAGAGCACGCCAAGACCCTTCTAAAAGCCCCCAGACCCTTCTAGACCCACCCAGGACCCTTCTAAAAGGCCGCAGAATCTTCTAGACCCTCTCCGGATAATTCTAAAAGCCCCCAGACACATCTAGATATCCCCAGGACCATTCTAAAAGGCCCCAGACCATTCTATAGCACCCCAGGACCCTTCTAAAAGAACCCAGACCATTCTAGAGCCCCCCCAGGGCCCATCTTAAGGCGCCCCGTCCCTTCTAGAGCAGCCCAGGACCCTTCTAAAAGTCCCCAGACCCTTCCAGATCACCCCAGGACCCTTCTAAAAGCACCCAGACCCTTCTAGAGCCCCCCCGGACCCTTCTAAAAGCCCCTAGACCCTTCTAGAGGCCCCCAGGACCCTTCTGAAAGCCCCCAGAACCTTCTAGAGCCCCACAGGACCCTTCTAAAAGCACCCAGACACTTCTACAGACCCCGAGGACCCTATAAAAGCCTACAGACCCTTCTAGAGACCCCCAGGACACTTCTAAAAGCCCCCAGACCCTTCTAGAGCCCCACAGGACCCTTCTAAAAGCACCCAGACCCTTTTAGAGCCCCCCAGGACCATTCTAAAAGCCCCCAGACCATTCTAGACCCTCCCCGGATCCTTCTAAAAGCCCCCAGACCCTTCTAGAGCACCCCAGGACCTTTCTAAAAGAACCCAGACCCTTCTAGAGCACCCAAGGACCCTTCTAAAAGCCCCCAGACTAATCTAGACCCTCCCCGGATTCTTCTAAAAGCCCCCAGACCCTTCTAGAGCATCCCAGGACCCTTCTAAAATCCCCCAGACCCTTCTAGAGTCCCCCAGGACCCTTCTGAAAGCCCCCAGACCCTTCTACAGACCCCCAGGACCCTATAAAAGCCCCCAGACTCTTCTAGAGCAACCCAGGACCCTTCTAAAAGCACCCAGACCCTTCTAGAGCCCCCCCGGACCCATTTAAAATCCTCCAGACCCTTATACAGCCCCCCAGGACCCTTCTAAAAGACACCAGACCCTTTTAGAGGCCCCAGGGCCCCTCTTAAGCCCCCCCGTACCTTCTAGAGCAACCCAGGACCCTTCTAAAAGCCCCCAGACCCTTCTAGATCTCCCCCGGACCCTTCTAAAAGCCCCTAGACCCTTCTAGAGGCCCCCACGACCCTTCTGAAAGCCCCCAGATCCTTCTAGAGCCCCACAGGACCCTTCTAAATGCACCCAGACCCTTCTACAGACCCCCAGGACAGTATAAAAGACCCCAGACCCTTCTAGAGCCCCCCAGGACCCTTCTAAACGCCCCCAGACCCTTCTAGAGCCCCCAGGACGCTTCTAAAAACTTCCAAACCCTTCTAGAGCCCCCCAGGACCCTTCTAAAAGCCCCCAGACCCTTCTAGAGGCCCCAGGGCCCTTCTTAAGCCCCCCCGTCCCTTCTAGAGCACACCAGGACCCGTCTAAAAGCCTCTAGACCCTTCTAGAGCACTCCAGGACCTTTCCAAAAGCACCCAGACCCTTCTAGAGGCTCCCCGGACCCTTATAAAAGCACCCAGACCCTTCCAGAGCCTCCCAGGACCCTTCTAAAAGCCACCAGACCCTTCTAGAGCCTCCCAGGACCCTTCTAAAAGACCCCAGACCCTTCTAGAGCCCCCTAGGATCCTTCAAAAAGCACCCAGACCCTTCTAGACCGTCCCTGGATCATTCTAAAAGCCCCCAGACCCTTCTAGAGCCCCCCAGGATCATTCTAAAAGCCCCCTGACCCTTCTAGAGCCCCCTAGGACCCATCTAAAAGCACCCAGACCCTTCTAGAGACCCCCAGGACCCTTCTAAAAGCACCCAGACCGTTCTAGACCCCCCCAGGACCCTTCTACAAGCACCCAGACCCTTCTAGAGCCCCCCAGGACCCTTCTAATAGCCCCCAGACCAGTCTAGGGGCCACCAGGACCCTTCTAAAAGTCCCCAGACCCTTCTAGAGCCCCCCCGGACCATTGTAAAAGCATCCAGACCCTTCTAGAGGCCCCCAGGACCCTTATAAAAGCACCCAGACCATTCCAGAGCCTCACAGGTCCCTTCTAAACGCCCCCAGACCCTTCTAGAGGCCCCCAGGACCCTTCTAAAAGCCCCCAGACCCTTCTAGAGCCTCCCAGGACCATTCTAAAAGCCCCCAGACCCTTCTAGAGCCCCCCAGGACCCTTCTAAAAGACCCCAGACCCTTCTAGAGCCGCCTAGGATCCTTCAAAAAGCATAAAGACCCTTCTAGACCGTCCCCGGATCATTCTAAAAGCCCCCAGACCCTTCTAGAGCCCCTCAGGACCCTTCTAAAAGCCCCCAGACCCTTCTAGAGCACCCCAGGACCCATCTAAAAGCCCCCAGATCCTTCTAGAGCACCCCAGGACCCTTCTACAAGCCCCCAGACCCTTCTAGAGCCCCCCAGGACCATTCTAAAAGCTCCCAGACCCTTCTAGAGGCCCCCAGGACCCTTCTAAAACCCCTCAGACCCTTCTAGAGCCCCCCAGGACCCTTCTACAAGCCCCCAGACCCTTCTAGAACCACCCAGACCCTTCTAAAAGCACCCAGACCCTTCTAGAGGCCCCCAGGACCCGTCTAAAAGCCTCTAGACCCTTCTAGAGCCCCCCAGGACCTTTCTAAAAGCACCCAGACCCTTCTAGAGGCTCCCCGGACCCTTATAAAAGCACCCCGACCCTTCTAGAGCCTCCCAGTACCCTTCTAAAAGAAACCAGACCCTTCTAGAGAACCCCAGGACCCTTCTAAAAGCCCCCAGACCCATCTAGACCCTCCTCGGATCCTTCTAAAAGCCCCCAGACCCTTCTAGAGCCCCCTAGGATCCTTCAAAAAGCGCCCAGACCTTTCTAGACCGTCCCCGGATCATTCTAAAAGCCCCCAGACCCTTCTAGAGCCCCCCAGGATCATTCTAAAAGCCCCCAGACCCTTCTAGAGCCCCCCAGTACCCTTCTAAAAGTCCCTAGACCCTTCTAGAGTCCCCCAGGACCCTTCTAAATGCCCCCAGACCCCTCTAGACCCTCCCCGGATCATTCTAAAAGCCCCCAGATTCTTCTAGAGCCTCCCAGGACCCTTCTAATAGCCCCCCGACTTTTCTAGACCCTCCCCGGATCCTTCTAAATGAA
>JAUNZM010001494.1:0-10347 GCA_033459285.1 Clamator glandarius | reverse complement strand
GACCCTTCTAAATGTCCCCAGACCCCTCTAGAACCACCCAGGACCCTTCTAAAAGCCCCCAGACCCTTCTAGAGCCCCCCAGGACCCTTCTAAAAGCCCCCAGACCCTTCTAGATCCTCCCAGGACCCTTCTAAAAGCCCCCAGAACCTTCTAGAGCCCCCCAGGACCCTTCTAAAAGCCCCCAGACCCTTCTAGAGACGCCCAGGACCCTTCTGAAAGCACCCAGACCCTTGTAGAGCCCCCCAGGACCCTTCTAAAAGCCCCCAGACCCTCCTAGAGCCCCCCAGCACCCTTCTAAAAGCCCCCAGACCCTTCTAGATCCTCCCAGGACCCTTCTAAAAGCCCCCAGACCCTTCTAGAGCCACCCAGCACCCTTCTAAAAGCCCCCAGATCCTTCTAGAGCCCCCCAGGACCATTCTAAAAGCCACCAGACCCTTCTAGAGCCACCCAGGACCCTTCTAAAAGCCCACAGACCCTTCTAGAGCCCCCCAGGTCCCATCTAAAAGCACCCAGACTTTTCTAGAGGCCCCCAGGACCCTTCTAAAAGCCCCCAGACCCTTCTAGAGCCACCCAGGACCCTTGTGAAAGCCTCCAGACCCTTCTAGAGCCCCCAGGACACTTCAAAAAGCCCCCAGACCCTTCTAGAGCCTCCCAGGACCCTTCTAAAAGTCCCCAGACCCTTCTAGAGCATCCCAGGACCCTTCTAAAAGCCCCCAGACCCTTCTAGAGCCTCAAAGGACCATTCTAAAAGCCCCCAGACACTTCTAGAGCCCCCCAGGACCCTTCTAATAGACCCCAGACCCTTCTAGAGCCCCCCAAGACCCTTCTAAAAGCCCCCAGATCCTTCTAGAGACGCCCAGCACCCTTCTAAAAGCCCCCAGACCCTTCTAGAACCCCCCCAGGACCCATCAAAAAGCCCCCAGACTCTTCTACAGCCCCCCAGGACCGATCCAAAAGCACCCAGACCCTTCTAGAGCCCCCCAGGACCCTTCTAAAAGCCCCAAGACCCTTCTAGAGCCCCCCAGGACCCTTCTAAAAGCCCCCAGACCCTTCTTGAGCCCCCCAGGACCCTTCTAAAAGCCGCCAGACCCTTCTAGAGCCCCCCAAGACCCTTCTAAAAGCCCCCAGATCCTTCTAGAGCACCCCAGGACCCTTCTAAAAGCCCCCAGACCCTTCTAGAGCCTCCCAGGACACTTCTAAAGACCACAGACCTTTCTAGAGTCACCCAGGACCTATCTCAAAAAACCCAGACCCTTCTAGAGGTCCCCAGGACCCTTCTAAAAGACCCCAGACCCTTCTAGAGCCCCCCAAGACCATTTTAAAAGCCCTCAGACCCTTCTAGTGACGCCCAGGACCCTTGTGAAAGCCCCCAGACCCTTCTAGAGCCCCCCAGGACCCTTCTAAAAGCCCCCAGACCCTTCTAGAACCCCCCCAGGACCCATCTAAAAGCCCCCAGACTCTTCTAGAGCCCCCCAGGACCGATCCAAAAGCACCCAGACCCTTCTAGAGCCCCCCAGGACCCTTCTAAAAGCCCACAGACCCTTCTAGAGCCCCCCAGGACCCTTCTAAAAGCCCCCAGACCCTTCTTGAGCCCCCCAGGACCCTTCTAAAAGCCGCCAGACCCTTCTAGAGCCCCCCAGCACCCTTCTAAAAGCCCCCAGACCCTTCTAGAGGCCACCAGGGCCCTTCTAAAAGCCCCCAGACCCTTCTAGAGCCCCCCAGGACCCTTCTAAAAGCCCCCAGACCCTTCTAGAGACGCCCAGGACCCTTCTGAAAGCACCCAGACCCTTGTAGAGCCCCCCAGGACCCTTCTAAAAGCCCCCAGACCCTCCTAGAGCCCCCCAGCACCCTTCTAAAAGCCCCCAGACCCTTCTAGAGGCCACCAGGGCCCTTCTAAAAGCCCCCAGACCCTTCTAGAGCCCCCCAGGACCCTTCTAAAAGCCCCCAGACCCTTCTAGAGCCACCCAGCACCCTTCTAAAAGCCCCCAGATCCTTCTAGAGCCCCCCAGGACCATTCTAAAAGCCACCAGACCCTTCTAGAGCCACCCAGGACCCTTCTAAAAGCCCACAGACCCTTCTAGAGCCCCCCAGGTCCCATCTAAAAGCACCCAGACTTTTCTAGAGGCCCCCAGGACCCTTCTAAAAGCCCCCAGACCCTTCTAGAGCCACCCAAGACCCTTCTAAAAGCCCCCAGATCCTTCTAGAGCCCCCCAGGACCCTTCTAAAAGCCCCCAGACAATTCTAGAGCCTCCCCGGACACTTCTAAAGACCCCAGACCTTTCTAGAGTCACCCATTACCTATCTCAAAGAACCCAGACCCTTCTAGAGGTCCCCAGGACCCTTCTAAAAGACCCCAGACCCTTCTAGAGCCCCCCAAGACCATTCTAAAAGCCCTCAGACCCTTCTAGTGACGCCCAGGACCCTTGTGAAAGCCCCCAGACCCTTCTAGAGCCCTCCAGGTCTCATCTAAATGCCCCCAGAAACCTCTAGAGCCACCCAGGACCATTCTAAAAGCCCCCAGACCCTTCTAGAGCCCCCCAAGACCCTTCTGAAAGCCCCCAGACCCTTCTAGAGCCCCCCAGGACCCTTCTAAAAGCCCCCAGCACCTTCTAGAGGCCCCCAGGACCCTTCTAAAAGCCCCCAGACCCTTCTAGACACCCCCAGGACCCTTCTGAAAGCACCCAGACCCTTGTAGAGCCCCCCAGGACCCTTCTAAAAGCCCCCAGACCCTTCTAGAGCCCCCCAGCACCCTTCTAAAAGCCTCCAGACCCTTCTAGATACCACCAGGGCCATTCTAAAAGCCCCCAGACCCTTCTAGAGCCCCCCAGGACCCTTCTAAAAGCCCCCAGACCCTTCTAGAGCCACCCAGCACCCTTCTAAAAGCCCCCAGATCCTTCTAGAGCCCCCCAGGACCCTTCTAAAAGCCACCAGACCCTTCTATAGCCACCCAGGACCATTCTAAAAGCCCACAGACCCTTCTAGAGCCCCCCAGGTCCCATCTAAAAGCACCCAGACCCTTCTAGAGGCCCCCAGGACCCTTCTAAAAGCCCCCAGACCCTTCTAGAGCCCCCCAGGACCCTTCTAAAATCCCCCAGACCATTCTAGAGCCCCCCAGGACCCTTGTGAAAGCCCCCAGACCCTTCTAGAGCCCCCCAGGACACTTCAAAAAGCCCCCAGACCCTTCTAGATCCACCAAGGACCCTTCAAAAAGCCAGCAGACGCTTCTAGAGCCCCCCAGGACTCTTGTGAAAGCCCCCAGACCCTTCTAGAGGCCCCCAGGACCCTTCTAAAAGCCCCCGGACCCTTCTAGAGCCCCCCAGGACCCATCTAAAGGCCCCCAGACCCTTCTATAGCCCTCCAGGACCCTTCTAAAAGCACCCAGATCCTTCTAGAGCCCCCCAGGACCCTTCTAAAAGCCCCCAGACCCTTCTTGACCCCCCCAGGACCCTTCTAAAAGCCGCCAGACCCTTCTAGAGCCCCCCAAGACCCTTCTAAAAGCCCCCAGATCCTTCTAGAGCCCCCCAGGACCCTTCTAAAAGCTCCCAGACACTTCTAGAGCCTCCCAGGACACTTCTAAAGACCCCAGACCTTTATAGAGTCACCCAGGACCTATCTCAAAGAACCCAGACCCTTCTAGAGGTCCCCAGGACCCTTCTAAAAGACCCCAGACCCTTCTAGAGCCCCCCAAGACCATTCTAAAAGCCCTCAGACCCTTCTAGTGACGCCCAGGAACCTTGTGAAAGCCCCCAGACCCTTCTAGAGCCCCCCAGGACCCTTCTAAATGCCCCCAGACCCCTCTAGAACCACCCAGGACGCTTCTGAAAGCCCCCAGACCCTTCTAGAGCCCTCCAGCACCCTTCTAAAAGCCCCCAGACCCTTCTAGATCCTCCCAGGACCCTTCTAAAAGCCCCCAGAACCTTCTAGAGCCCCCCAGGACCCTTCTAAAAGCACCCAGACCCTTCTAGAGACCCCCAGGACCCTTCTGAAAGCACCCAGACCCTTGTAGAGCCCCCCAGGACCCTTCTAAAAGCCCCCAGACCCTTCTAGAGCCCCCCAGCACCCTTCTAAAAGCACCCAGACCCTTCTAGAGCCCCCAAGACCCTTCTAAAAGCCCCCAGATCCTTCTAGAGCCCCCCAGGACCCTTCTAAAAGCCACCAGACCCTTCTAGAGCCACCCAGGACCCTTCTAAAAGCCCACAGACCCTTCTAGAGCCCCCCAGGTCCCATCTAAAAGCACCCAGACCCTTCTAGAGGCCCCCAGGACCGTTCTAAAAGCCCCCAGACCCTTCTAGAGCCCCCCAAGACCCTTCTAAAAGCCCCCAGATCCTTCTAGAGCCCCCCAGGACCCTTCTAAAAGCCCCCAGACCCTTCTAGAGCCTCCCAGGACACTTCTAAAGACCCCAGACCTTTCTAGAGTCACCCAGGACCTATCTCAAAGAACCCAGACCCTTCTAGAGGTCCCCAGGACCCTTCTAAAAGACCCCAGACCCTTCTAGAGCCCCCCAAGACCATTCTAAAAGCCCTCAGACCCTTCTAGTGACGCCCAGGACCCTTGTGAAAGCCCCCAGATCCTTCTAGAGCCCCCCAGGACCCTTCTAAATGACCCCAGACCCCTCTAGAGCCACCCAGGACCATTCTAAAAGCCCCCAGACCCTTCTAGAGCCCCCCAGCACCCTTCTAAAAGCCCCCAGACCCTTCTAGAGCCCCCCAGGACCCTTCTAAAAGCCCCCAGAACCTTCTAGAGCCCCCCAGGACCATTCTAAAAGCACTCAGACCCTTCTAGACACCGCCAGGACCCTTCTGAAAGCACCAGACCCTTGTAGAGCCCCCCAGGACCCTTCTAAAAGCCCCCAGACCCTTCTAGAGCCCCCCAGCACCCTTCTAAAAGCCCCCAGACCCTTCTAGAGGCCACCAGGGCCCTTCTAAAAGCCCCCAGACCCTTCTAGAGCCCCCCAGGACCCTTCTAAAAGCCCCCAGACCCTTCTAGAGCCACCCAGCACCCTTCTAAAAGCCCCCAGATCCTTCTAGAGCCTCCCAGGACCCTTCTAAAAGCCACCAGACCCTTCTAGAGCCACCCAGGACCCTTCTAAAAGCCCACAGACCCTTCTAGAGCCCCCCAGGTCCCATCTAAAAGCACCCAGACCCTTCTAGAGGCCCCCAGGACCCTTCTAAAAGCCCCCAGACCCTTCTAGAGCCCCCCAGGACCCTTCTAAAAGCCCCCAGACCATTCTAGAGCCCCCCAGGACCCTTGTGAAATCCCCCAGACCCTTCTAGAGCCCCCCAGGACCCTTCAAAAAGCCCCCAGACCCTTCTAGAGCCACCAAGGACCCTTCAAAAAGCCACCAGACGCTTCTAGAGCCCCCCAGGACTCTTGTGAAAGCCCCCAGACCCTTCTAGAGGCCCCCAGGACCCTTCTAAAAGCCCCCAGACCCTTCTAGAACCCCCCAGGACCCTTCTAAAAGCCCCCAGACCCTTCTAGAGCCTCCCAGGACCCTTCTAAAAGCCCCCAGACCCTTCTAGAGCCTCCCAGGACCATTCTAAAAGCCCCCAGACCCTTTTAGAGCCCCCCAGGAACCTTCTAAAAGCCCCCAGACCCTTCTTGAACCTCCTAGGACCCTTCTAAAAGCCCCCAGACCCTTCTGGAGCCCCCCAGGACCCTTCTAAAAGCACCCAGACCCTTCTAGAGCCACTAAAGACCCTTCTAAATGCCCCCAGACCCTTCTAGAGCCCCCCCGGACCCTTCTAAAAGCCCCCAAGGCCCATCTAAAAGCCCCCAGACCCTTCTAGAGGTCCCCAGGACCCTTCAAAAAGCACCCGGACCCTTCTAGAGCCCCCCAGGACCCATCTAAATGCCCCCAGACCCTTCTATAGCCCACCAGGACCCTTCTAAAAGCACCCAGATCCTTCTAGAGCCCCCCAGGACCCTTCAAAAAGCCCCCAGACCCTTCTAGAGCCCCCCAGGACCTTTCTCAAAGCCCACAGACCCTTCTAGAGCCCCCCAGGTCCCATCTAAAAGCCCCCAGACCCTTCTAGAGCCCCCCAGGACCCTTCTAAAAGCCCCCAGACCATTCTAGAGCCCCCCAGGACCCTTGTGAAAGCCTCCAGACCCTTCTAGAGCCCCCCTGGACCCTTCAAAAAGCCCCCAGACCCTTCTAGAGCCCCCCAGGACCTTTCTCAAAGCCCACAGACCCTTCTAGAGCCCCCCAGGTCCAATCTAAAAGCACCCAGACCCTTCTAGAGCCTCCCAGGACCCTTCTAAAAGTCCCCAGACCCTTCTAGAGCCTCCCAGGACCCTTCTAAAAGCCCCCAGACCCTTCTAGAGCCTCCCAGGACCATTCTAAATGCCCCCTGACACTTCTAGAGACCCCCAGGACCCTTCTAAAAGACCCCAGACCCTTCTAGAGCCCCCCAAGACTCTTCTAAAAGCCCCCAGATCCTTCTAGAGACGCCCAGGACGCTTCTAAAAGCCCCCAGACCCTTCTAGAACCCCCCCAGGACCCATCTAAAAGCCCACAGACTCTTCTAGAGCCCCCCAGGACCGATCCAAAAGCACCCAGACCCTTCTAGACCCCCCCAGGACCCTTCTAAAAGCCCCCAGACCCTTCTAGAGCCCCCCAGGACCCTTCTAAAAGCCCCCAGACCCTTCTAGAGCCACCCAGGACCCTTCTAAAAGCCCACAGACCCTTCTAGAGCCCCCCAGGTCCCATCTAAAAGCACCCAGACTTTTCTAGAGGCCCCCAGGACCGTTCTAAAAGCCCCCAGACCCTTCTAGAGCCCCCAGGACACTTCAAAAAGCCCCCAGACCCTTCTAGAGCCTCCCAGGACCCTTCTAAAAGTCCCCAGACCCTTCTAGAGCATCCCAGGACCCTTCTAAAAGCCCCCAGACCCTTCTAGAGCCTCAAAGGACCATTCTAAAAGCCCCCAGACACTTCTAGAGCCCCCCAGGACCCTTCTAATAGACCCCAGACCCTTCTAGAGCCCACCAAGACCCTTCTAAAAGCCCCCAGATCCTTCTAGAGACGCCCAGCACCCTTCTAAAAGCCCCCAGACCCTTCTAGAACCCCCCCAGGACCCATCAAAAAGCCCCCAGACTCTTCTACAGCCCCCCAGGACCGATCCAAAAGCACCCAGACCCTTCTAGAGCCCCCCAGGACCCTTCTAAAAGCCCCCAGACCCTTCTAGAGCCCCCCAGGACCCTTCTAAAAGCACCCAGACACTTCTAGAGCCCCCCAGGACCCTTCTAAAAGCCGCCAGACCCTTCTAGAGCCCCCCAAGACCCTTCTAAAAGCCCCCAGATCCTTCTACAGCCCCCCAGGACCCTTCTAAAAGCCCCCAGACCCTTCTAGAGCCTCCCAGGACACTTCTAAAGACCACAGACCTTTCTAGAGTCACCCAGGACCTATCTCAAAGAACCCAGACCCTTCTAGAGGTCCCCAGGACCCTTCTAAAAGACCCCAGACCCTTCTAGAGCCCCCCAAGACCATTCTAAAAGCCCTCAGACCCTTCTAGTGACGCCCAGGACCCTTGTGAAAGCCACCAGACCCTTCTAGAGCCCCCCAGGACCCTTCTAAATGCCCCCAGACCCCTCTAGAACCACCCAGGACCCTTCTAAAAGCCCCCAGACCCTTCTAGAGCCCCCCAGGACCCTTCTAAAAGCCCCCAGACCCTTCTAGATCCTCCCAGGACCCTTCTAAAAGCCCCCAGAACCTTCTAGAGCCACCCAGGACCCTTCTAAAAGCCCCCAGACCCTTCTAGAGACGCCCAGGACCCTTCTGAAAGCACCCAGACCCTTGTAGAGCCCCCCAGGACCCTTCTAAAAGCCCCCAGACCCTCCTAGAGCCCCCCAGCACCCTTCTAAAAGCCCCCAGACCCTTCTAGAGGCCACCAGGGCCCTTCTAAAAGCCCCCAGACCCTTCTAGAGCCCCCCAGGACCCTTCTAAAAGCCCCCAGACCCTTCTAGAGCCACCCAGCACCCTTCTAAAAGCCCCCAGATCCTTCTAGAGCCCCCCAGGACCATTCTAAAAGCCACCAGACCCTTCTAGAGCCACCCAGGACCCTTCTAAAAGCCCACAGACCCTTCTAGAGCCCCCCAGGTCCCATCTAAAAGCACCCAGACTTTTCTAGAGGCCCCCAGGACCCTTCTAAAAGACCCCAGACCCTTCTAGAGCCACCCAAGACCCTTCTAAAAGCCCCCAGATCCTTCTAGAGCCCCCCAGGACCCTTCTAAAAGCCCCCAGACAATTCTAGAGCCTCCCCGGACACTTCTAAAGACCCCAGACCTTTCTAGAGTCACCCATTACCTATCTCAAAGAACCCAGACCCTTCTAGAGGTCCCCAGGACCCTTCTAAAAGACCCCAGACCCTTCTAGAGCCCCCCAAGACCATTCTAAAAGCCCTCAGACCCTTCTAGTGACGCCCAGGACCCTTGTGAAAGCCCCCAGACCCTTCTAGAGCCCTCCAGGTCTCATCTAAATGCCCCCAGAAACCTCTAGAGCCACCCAGGACCATTCTAAAAGCCCCCAGACCCTTCTAGAGCCCCCCAAGACCCTTCTGAAAGCCCCCAGACCCTTCTAGAGCCCCCCAGGACCCTTCTAAAAGCCCCCAGCACCTTCTAGAGGCCCCCAGGACCCTTCTAAAAGCCCCCAGACCCTTCTAGACACACCCAGGACCCTTCTGAAAGCACCCAGACCCTTGTAGAGCCCCCCAGGACCCTTCTAAAAGCCCCCAGACCCTTCTAGAGCCCCCCAGCACCCTTCTAAAAGCCTCCAGACCCTTCTAGATACCACCAGGGCCATTCTAAAAGCCCCCAGACCCTTCTAGAGCCCCCCAGGACCCTTCTAAAAGCCCCCAGACCCTTCTAGAGCCACCCAGCACCCTTCTAAAAGCCCCCAGATCCTTCTAGAGCCCCCCAGGACCCTTCTAAAAGCCACCAGACCCTTCTATAGCCACCCAGGACCATTCTAAAAGCCCACAGACCCTTCTAGAGGCCACCAGGTCCCATCTAAAAGCACCCAGACCCTTCTAGAGGCCTCCAGGACCCTTCTAAAAGCCCCCAGACCCTTCTAGAGCCCCCCAGGACCCTTCTAAAATCCCCCAGACCATTCTAGAGCCCCCCAGGACCCTTGTGAAAGCCCCCAGACCCTTCTAGAGCCCCCCAGGACACTTCAAAAAGCCCCCAGACCCTTCTAGAGCCACCAAGGACCCTTCAAAAAGCCAGCAGACGCTTCTAGAGCCCCCCAGGACTCTTGTGAAAGCCCCCAGACCCTTCTAGAGGCCCCCAGGACCCTTCTAAAAGCCCCCGGACCCTTCTAGAGCCCCCCAGGACCCATCTAAAGGCCCCCAGACCCTTCTATAGCCCTCCACGACCCTTCTAAAAGCACCCAGATCCTTCTAGAGCCCCCCAGGACCCTTCTAAAAGCCCCCAGACCCTTCTTGACCCCCCCAGGACCCTTCTAAAAGCCGCCAGACCCTTCTAGAGCCCCCCAAGACCCTTCTAAAAGCCCCCAGATCCTTCTAGAGCCCCCCAGGACCCTTCTAAAAGCTCCCAGACACTTCTAGAGCCTCCCAGGACACTTCTAAAGACCCCAGACCTTTATAGAGTCACCCAGGACCTATCTCAAAGAACCCAGACCCTTCTAGAGGTCCCCAGGACCCTTCTAAAAGACCCCAGACCCTTCTAGAGCCCCCCAAGACCATTCTAAAAGCCCTCAGACCCTTCTAGTGACGCCCAGGAACCTTGTGAAAGCCCCCAGACGCTTCTAGAGCCCCCCAGGACCCTTCTAAATGCCCCCAGACCCCTCTAGAACCACCCAGGACGCTTCTGAAAGCCCCCAGACCCTTCTAGAGCCCTCCAGCACCCTTCTAAAAGCCCCCAGACCCTTCTAGATCCTCCCAGGACCCTTCTAAAAGCCCCCAGAACCTTCTAGAGCCCCCCAGGACCCTTCTAAAAGCACCCAGACCCTTCTAGAGACCCCCAGGACCCTTCTGAAAGCACCCAGACCCTTGTAGAGCCCCCCAGGACCCTTCTAAAAGCCCCCAGACCCTTCTAGAGCCCCCCAGCACCCTTCTAAAAGCACCCAGACCCTTCTAGAGCCCCCAAGACCATTCTAAAAGCCCTCAGACCCTTCTAGTGACGCCCAGGACCCTTGTGAAAGCCCCCAGATCCTTCTAGAGCCCCCCAGGACCCTTCTAAATGACCCCAGACCCCTCTAGAGCCACCCAGGACCATTCTAAAAGCCCCCAGACCCTTCTAGAGCCCCCCAGCACCCTTCTAAAAGCCCCCAGACCCTTCTAGAGCCCCCCAGGACCCTTCTAAAAGCCCCCAGAACCTTCTAGAGCCACCAGCAC
>JAUNZM010001493.1:0-36340 GCA_033459285.1 Clamator glandarius | reverse complement strand
CTTCTAAAAGCACCCAGACCCTTCTAGAGCCCCACAGGACCCTTCTAAAAGCAACCAGACCCTTCTAGAGCCTCCCAGGACCCTTTTAAAATCCCTCAGACACTTCTAGAGGCCCCCAGGACCCTTCTAAAAGCCATCAGAGTCTTCGAGATGCCCCCAGGACCCTTCTAAAAGACCTCACACCCTTCTAGAGCCCCCCAGGACCATTCTAAAAGAACCCAGACCATTCTAGAGACCCGAAGGACCCTTCTAAAAGCACTCAGACCCTTCTAGAGTCTCCCAGGACCCTTCTAAAAGCACCCAGACCCTTCTAGAGCTCCCCAGGACCTATCTAAACTCCCCCAGACCCTTCTAGAGCCACCCAGGACCATTCTAAATGTCCCCAGACCCATCTAGACCCCCCAGGACTCTTCTAAAATCATCCAGACCCTTCTAGAGGCCCCCAGGACCCTTCTGAATGCCCCCAGACCCTTCTAGAGCCCTCAGAACTCTTCTAAAAGCCTCCAGACCTTTCTAGAGGCCCCCAGGACCCTTCTGAAAGCCCCCAGACCCTTCTAGAGCTCCCCAGGACCCTTCTAAATGCACCCAGACACTTTTAGCGCCAACCAGGACCCTTCTAAAAGACCCCAGACCCTTCTAGAGCTCCCCAGGACCCTTCTAAAAGCACCCAGACCCTTCTAGAGCCCCCCAGGACCCTTCTAAAAGCACCCAGACCCTTCTAGAGCCCCACAGGACCCTTCTAAATGCCCCCAGACCTTTCTAGAGGCCCCCAGGATCTTTCTAAAATGCCCCAGACCCTTCTAGAGCACCCCAGGACCCTTATAAATGCCCCCAGACCCTTCTAGAGCCCCCCAGGACCTTCTAAAAGCCTCCAGACTTTTCTAGAGGCACGCAGGACCCTTCTGAAAGCCTCCAGAACCTTCTAGATCCGCCCAGGACCCTTCTAAAAGCCCCCAGACCATTCTAGAGCCCCCCATAACTCCTCTAAAAGCCCCCAGACCCTTCTAGAGAAGCCCAGGGCCCCTATAATAGCACCCAGACCCTTCTAGAGCTCCCCAGGACCCTTCTAAAATCCCTCAGACCCTTCTAGAGCCCCCCAGGACCCTTCTAAAATCCCCCAGACCCTTCTAGAACCGCCCAGGACCCTTCTAAAACCACCCAGACCGTTCTAGACCCTCCCCGGATTCTTCTAAAAGCCCCCACACCCTTCTAGAGCCACCCAGGACCCTTCTAAAAGCCTCCAGACCCTTCTAGAGCCCCCCAAGACCCTTCTAAAAGCCCCCAGACCATTCTAGAGATTCCACGTATCCTTCTAAAAGCCCCCAGACCCTTCTAGATCCCCCCAGGACCCTTCTAAATGCCCCCAGACCAATCTAGAGCCCCCCAGGACTCTTCTAAAAGCATCCAGTCCCTTCTAGAGGACACCAGGACCGTTCTCAATGCCCCCAGACCATTCTAGAGCCCATCAGGACCATTCTAAAAGCCTCCAGACCCTTCTACATGCCCCCAGGACCCTTCTGAAAGCCCCCAGACCCTTCTAGAGCTCCCCAGGACCCTTCCAAATACACCCAAACACTTCTAGCGACCCCCAGGACCCTTCTGAAAGGGCCAGAACCTTCTAGAGCTCCCCAGGACCCGTCTAAAAGACCCCAGACCCTTCTAGAGCTCCACAGGACCCTTCTAAAAGCCCCAGACCCTTCTAGACCCTCCCCGGATGCTTCTAAAAGCACCCAGACCCTTCTAGAGCCTCCCCGGACCCTTCTAAAAGGCCGCAGACAATTCTAGAGGCCCCCAGGACCCTTCTAAAAGCACCCAGAGACTTCTAGATGCACCCAGGACCCATCTAAAAGCCCCCAGACCCTTCTAGAGCTCCCCAGGACCCTTCTAAAAGCCCCAAGACCCTTCTAGAGCTCCCCAGGACCCTTCTAAAAGCACCCAGACCCGTCTAGAGGCCCCCAGGACCCTTCTAAAAGCACCTAGACCCTTCTAGAGCCCCACAGGACAATTCTAAAAGCCCCCAGACCCTTCTAGACCCTCCCCGAATCCTTCTAAAAGCAACCAGACCCTTCTAGAGCCTCCCAGGACCCTTTTAAAATCCCTCAGACACTTCTAGAGGCCCCCAGGACCCTTCTAAAAGCCATCAGAGTCTTCGAGATGCCCCCAGGACCCTTCTAAAAGACCTCACACCCTTCTAGAGCCCCCCAGGACCATTCTAAAAGAACCCAGACCCTTCTAGAGACCCGAAGGACCCTTCTAAAAGCACTCAGACCCTTCTAGAGCCCCACAGGACCCTTCTAAATGCCCCCAGACTCTTCTAGACCCTCCCCGAATCCTTCTAAAAGCACCCAGACCATTCCAGAGCCTCCCAGGACCCTTCTAAAATCCCTCAGACACTTCTAGAGGCCCACAGGACACTTCTAAAAGCCCCCAGAGCCTTCTAGATGCCCCCAGGACCATTCTAAAAGCCCTCACACCCTTCTAGAGCACCCCAGGACCCTTCTAAAAGCCCCCAGACCCTTCTAGAGCACCCCAGGACCCTTCTAAAAGCCCCCAGACCCTTCTAGAGACCCGCAGGACCCTTCTAAATGCCCCCAGACCCTTCTAGAGTCTCCCAGGACCCTTCTAAAATCCCCCAGACTCTTCTAGAGCTCCCCAGGACCCTTCTAAAATACCCCAGACCCCTCTAGAGGCCCCCAGGGCTCCTCTAGTGGTCCCCACACCCTTCTAGAGCCGCCAAGGACCCTTCTAAAAGCCCCCAGACCCTTCTAGAGACACGCAGGACTCTTCTAAAAGCCCCCAGACCCTTCTAGAGCCTCCCAGGACCTTTCTAAAAGCCCCCAGACAATTCTAGAGGCTCCCAGTGCCCCTCTAATGGTCCCCAGACCCTTCTAGAGCCCCCAAGGACCCTTCTAAAAGCCCCCAGACCCTTCTATAGCCACCTAGGACCATTCTAAAAGCACCCAGACCCTTCTAGAGGCCCCCAGGACCCTTCTAAAATCCCCCAGACCCTTCTAGAGCCCCCCAGGACCCTTCTAAATGCCCCCAGACCCTTGTAGAGCCCCCCAGGACCCTTCTAAAAGAATCCAGACTATTCTAGAGGACCTCAGGACCCTTCTAAAATCCCCCAGACCCTTCTAGAACACCCCAGGACCCTTCTAAAAGAGCCCTGACGATTCTAGAGCCCCCCAGGACTCTTCTAAATGCCCCCAGACACTTCTAGAGAGCCCAGGGCCCGTCTAAAAGCACCCAGACCCTTCTAGAGAACCCCAGGGCCCGTCTAAAACCTCCCAGACCCTTCTAGACCCTCCCCGGATCTTTCTAAAAGCCCCCAGACCCTTCTAGAGCTCCACAGGACCATTCTCAAAGACTCCAGACCCTTCTAGAGCCCCCAGACCCTTCTAGATCCTCCCCGTATCATTCTAAATGCCCCCAGACCCTTCTAGAGGACCCCAGGACCCTTCTAAAAGCCGCCAGACACTTCTAGAGCCTCCCCGGATCATTCTAAAAGCCCATAGACGCTTCTAGATGCCCCCAGGACCATTCTAAAACCCTCCAGACATTTGTAGAGCCTCCCTGGAAACTTCTAATTCCCCCAGACCCTTCTAGAACCTCCCCGGATCCTTCTAAAAGACCCCAGACCCTTCTAGAGGCCCCAAGAACCCTTCTAATAGCCCCCCAGACCCTTCTAGAGCCCCTCAGGACCCTTATGAAAGCCCACAGACCCTTCTAGAGCACACCAGGACCCTTCTAAATGCCCCCAGACCCTTCTAGAGACCCCCAGGACCCTTCTAAATGCCCCCAGACCCTTCTAGAGACCCCCAGGACCCTTCTAAATGCACCCAGACCCTTCTAGATTCTCCCAGGACCCTTCTAAAAGCCCCCAGACCCTTCTAGAGCTCCCCAAGACCCGTCTAAAATAACCCAGACCATTCTAGATATCCCAAGGGCCCCTCTAGTGGTCCCCAGACCCTTCTAGAGCCCCCAAGGACCATTCTAAAAGCCCCCAGACCCTTCAAGAGCTCCCCAGAACCCTTCTAAAATCCCCCAGACCCTTCTAGAGGCCCCTAGGGCCCCTCTAATGGTCCCCAGACCCTTCTAGAGCCACCAAGGACCCTTCTAAAATCCCCCAGACCCTTCTAGAGACCCGCAGGACCCTTCTAAAAGACCCCAGACCCTTGTAGACCATCCCTGGATCCTTCTAATAGCCCCCAGACCCTTCTAGAGCCCCCCAGGACCCTTCTAAAAGTCCCCAGACCCTTATAGACCCATCCTCGGATCCTTCTAAAATCACCCAGACCCTTCTAGAGCCTCCCAGGACCCTTATAAAATCACTCAGACCATTCTAGAGCCCCACAGGACCCTTATAAAAGCCCCCAGAGACTTCTAGATGGACCCAGGACCATTCTAAAAGCCCTCACACCCTTCTAGAGCCCACCAGGACCCTTCTAAAAGCCGCCAGACCCTTCTAGAGCCCCCCAGGACCCATCTAAAAGCTCCCAGACCCTTCTAGAGACCCGCAGGACCCATCTAAATGCCCCCAGACCCTTCTAGATTTTCCCAGGACCCTTCTAAAATACCCCAGACCCCTCTAGAGGCCCCCAAGGCTCCTCTAGTGGTCCCCACACCATTCTAGAGCCACCAAGGACCCTTCTAAAAGCCCCCAGACCCTTCTAGAGACCCGCAGGACCCTTCTAAATGCCACCAGACCTTTCTAGAGGCCCACAGGATCCTTCTAAAAGCTCCCAGACCCTTCTAGAGACCCGCAGGACCCATCTAAATGCCCCCAGACCCTTCTAGAGTTTCCCAGGACCCTTCTAAAAGCCCCCAGACGCTTCTAGAGCTCCCCAGGTCCCTTCTAAAATACCCCAGACTCTTCTATAGGCCTCCAGGGCCCCTCTAGTGGTCCCCAGACCCTTCTAGAGCCCCTAAGGACCATTCTAAAAGCCCCCAGACCCTTCTAGAGGCCCCTAGGGCCCCTCTAATGGTCCCCAGACCCTTCTAGAGCCCCAAGGACCCTTCTAAAAGCACCCAGACCCTTCTAGAGACCCGCAGGACCCTTCTAAATGCCCCCAGACCTTTCTAGAGGCCCCCAGGATCCTTCTAAAATCCCCCAGACCCTTCTAGAGCCCCCCAGGACACTTCTAAATGCCCCCAGACCCTTCTAGAGCCCCCCAGGACCATTCTAAAAGCACCCAGACCCTTTCTAGAGCCTCCCAGGACCCTTCTGAAAGCCCCCAGACCCTTCTAGATGCGCCCAGGACCCTTCTAAAAGACCCCAGACCATTCTAGACCCCCCCAGGACTCTTCTAAAAGCCCCCAGACCCTTCTAGAGAAGTCCAGGGCCCCTCTAAAAGCACACAGACCCTTCTAGAGCTCCCCAGGACCCTTCTAAAATCCCTCAGACCCTTCTAGAGCCCCCCAGGATCCTTCTAAAATCCCCCAGACCCTTCTAGAACCCCCCAGGACCATTCTAAAAGAGCCCTGACGATTCTAGAGCCCCCCAGGACTCTTCTAAATGCCCCCAGACACTTCTAGAGAGCCCAGGGCCCGTCTAAAAGCACCCAGACCCTTCTAGAGAACCCCAGGGCCCGTCTAAAACCTCCCAGACCCTTCTAGACCCTCCCCGGATCTTTCTAAAAGCCCCCAGACCCTTCTAGAGCTCCACAGGACCATTCTCAAAGACTCCAGACCCTTCTAGAGCCCCCAGACCCTTCTAGATCCTCCCCGTATCATTCTAAATGCCCCCAGACCCTTCTAGAGGACCCCAGGACCCTTCTAAAAGCCGCCAGACACTTCTAGAGCCTCCCCGGATCATTCTAAAAGCCCATAGACGCTTCTAGATGCCCCCAGGACCATTCTAAAACCCTCCAGACATTTGTAGAGCCTCCCTGGAAACTTCTAATTCCCCCAGACCCTTCTAGAACCTCCCCGGATCCTTCTAAAAGACCCCAGACCCTTCTAGAGGCCCCAAGAACCCTTCTAATAGCCCCCCAGACCCTTCTAGAGCCCCTCAGGACCCTTATGAAAGCCCACAGACCCTTCTAGAGCACACCAGGACCCTTCTAAATGCCCCCAGACCCTTCTAGAGACCCCCAGGACCCTTCTAAATGCCCCCAGACCCTTCTAGAGACCCCCAGGACCCTTCTAAATGCACCCAGACCCTTCTAGATTCTCCCAGGACCCTTCTAAAAGCCCCCAGACCCTTCTAGAGCTCCCCAAGACCCGTCTAAAATAACCCAGACCATTCTAGATATCCCAAGGGCCCCTCTAGTGGTCCCCAGACCCTTCTAGAGCCCCCAAGGACCATTCTAAAAGCCCCCAGACCCTTCAAGAGCTCCCCAGAACCCTTCTAAAATCCCCCAGACCCTTCTAGAGGCCCCTAGGGCCCCTCTAATGGTCCCCAGACCCTTCTAGAGCCACCAAGGACCCTTCTAAAATCCCCCAGACCCTTCTAGAGACCCGCAGGACCCTTCTAAAAGACCCCAGACCCTTGTAGACCATCCCTGGATCCTTCTAATAGCCCCCAGACCCTTCTAGAGCCCCCCAGGACCCTTCTAAAAGTCCCCAGACCCTTATAGACCCATCCTCGGATCCTTCTAAAATCACCCAGACCCTTCTAGAGCCTCCCAGGACCCTTATAAAATCACTCAGACCATTCTAGAGCCCCACAGGACCCTTATAAAAGCCCCCAGAGACTTCTAGATGGACCCAGGACCATTCTAAAAGCCCTCACACCCTTCTAGAGCCCACCAGGACCCTTCTAAAAGCCGCCAGACCCTTCTAGAGCCCCCCAGGACCCATCTAAAAGCTCCCAGACCCTTCTAGAGACCCGCAGGACCCATCTAAATGCCCCCAGACCCTTCTAGATTTTCCCAGGACCCTTCTAAAATACCCCAGACCCCTCTAGAGGCCCCCAAGGCTCCTCTAGTGGTCCCCACACCATTCTAGAGCCACCAAGGACCCTTCTAAAAGCCCCCAGACCCTTCTAGAGACCCGCAGGACCCTTCTAAATGCCACCAGACCTTTCTAGAGGCCCACAGGATCCTTCTAAAAGCTCCCAGACCCTTCTAGAGACCCGCAGGACCCATCTAAATGCCCCCAGACCCTTCTAGAGTTTCCCAGGACCCTTCTAAAAGCCCCCAGACGCTTCTAGAGCTCCCCAGGTCCCTTCTAAAATACCCCAGACTCTTCTATAGGCCTCCAGGGCCCCTCTAGTGGTCCCCAGACCCTTCTAGAGCCCCTAAGGACCATTCTAAAAGCCCCCAGACCCTTCTAGAGGCCCCTAGGGCCCCTCTAATGGTCCCCAGACCCTTCTAGAGCCCCAAGGACCCTTCTAAAAGCACCCAGACCCTTCTAGAGACCCGCAGGACCCTTCTAAATGCCCCCAGACCTGTCTAGAGGCCCCCAGGATCCTTCTAAAATCCCCCAGACCCTTCTAGAGCCCCCCAGGACACTTCTAAATGCCCCCAGACCCTTCTAGAGCCCCCCAGGACCATTCTAAAAGCACCCAGACCCTTTCTAGAGCCTCCCAGGACCCTTCTGAAAGCCCCCAGACCCTTCTAGATGCGCCCAGGACCCTTCTAAAAGACCCCAGACCATTCTAGACCCCCCCAGGACTCTTCTAAAAGCCCCCAGACCCTTCTAGAGAAGTCCAGGGCCCCTCTAAAAGCACACAGACCCTTCTAGAGCTCCCCAGGACCCTTCTAAAATCCCTCAGACCCTTCTAGAGCCCCCCAGGATCCTTCTAAAATCCCCCAGACCCTTCTAGAACCCCCCAGGACCATTCTAAAACCACCCAGACCGTTCTAGACCCTCCCCGGATCGTTCTAAAAGCACCCAGACCCTTCTAGAACCTCCCCGGACCCTTCTAAAATCCATCAGACCATTCTAGAGCCTCCCAGGACCCTTCTAAAAGCCCCCAGATCCTTCTAGAGACCCGCAGGACCCTTCTAAAAGCCTCCAGACCCTTCTAGAGCAACCCAGGACCCTTCTAAAAGCCCCTAGACCCTTCTAGAAATTCCACGTATCCTTCTAAAAGCTCCCAGACCCTTCTAGATCCCCCCAGGACCCTTCTAAATGCACCCAGACCCATCTAGAGCCCCCCAGGACCCTTCTAAAAGCCTCTAGTCCCTTCTAGAGGCCACCAGGACCGTTCTGAATGCCCCCAGACCCTTCTAGAGCGCTCCAGGACCCTTCTAAAAGCCTCCAGACCCTTCTGCATGCCCCCAAGACCCTTCTGAAAGTCCCCAGACCCTTCTAGAGCTCCCCAAGACCCTTCCAAATACACCCAGACACTTCTAGCGACCCCCAGGATCATTCTGAAAGCCCCAGACCCTTCTAGATCTCCCCAGAAATCTTCTAAAAGGCCCCAGAGCCTTCTAGAGCCCCCCAGGACCCGTCTAAAAGACCCCAGACCCTTCTAGAGCTCCACAGGACCCTTCTAAAAGCCCCAGACCCTTCTAGACCCTAACCGGATCCTTCTAAAAGCACCCAGACCCTACTAGAGTCTCCCCGGACCCTTCTACAACTCCTCAGACACTTCTAGAGGCCCCCAGGACCCTTCTAAAAGCACCCAGAGATTTCTAGATGCACCCAGGACCATTCTAAAAGCTCTCACACCCTTCTAGAGCCCCCCAGGACCCTTCTAAAAGCCCCCAGACCCTTCTAGAGCCCCACAGGACCCTTCTAAAAGCCCTCAGACCCTTCTAGAGACACGCAGGACCTTCTAAATGCCCCCAGACCCTTCTAGAGTCTCCCAGGACCATTCTAAAAGCCCCCAGACCCTTCTAGATCTCCCCAGGACCCTTCTAAAATACCCCAGACCTTTCTAGAGGCACCCAGGGCCCCTCTAGTGGTCCCCAGACCCTTCTAGAGCCCCCAAGGACCATTCTAAAAGCCCCCAGACCCTTCTAGAGACCCGCGGGACCCTTCTAAATGCACCCAGACCCTTCTACAGCCTACCAGGACCCTTCTAAAAGCCCCCAGACCCTTCTAGAGGCCCCTAAGGCCCCTCTAATGGTCCCCAGACCCTTCTAGAGCCCCCAAGGACCATTCTAAAAGCCCCCAGAGCCTTCTAGAGACCCGCAGGACCCTTCTAAAACAACCCAGACCCTTGTTAGACCATCCCAGGACCATTCTAATATCCCCCAGACCCTTCTAGAGCCCCCCAGGACCCTTCTAAAAGCCTCCAGACCCTTCTAGACCCTCCGTTAATCCTTCTAAAAGCACCCAGACCCTTCTAGAGCCCCCCAGGACCCTTATAAAAGCCCCCAGAGCCTTCTAGATGCCCCAGGACCCTTCTAAAAGCCCCCACACCATTCTAGAGCCACACCGGAACCTTCTAAAAGCCTCCAGACACTTCTAGAGCCCCCCAGGACCCTTCTAAAAGCCCCCAGACCCTTCTAGAGGCCCCAGGACTCTTCTAAAAGCCGCCAGACCCTTCTAGAGGCCACCAGGACTTTTCTAAAAGGCCCCAGACCCTTCTAGAGCCCCCCTGGACCCTTCTAAAAGCCTCCAGACATTTGTAGAGCCACCCAGGACCCTTCTAAATGCACCCAGACCCATCTAGACCCTCTCCGGATCCTTCTAAAAGCACCCAGACCCATCTGGATCCTCCCAGGACCCTTCTAAAAGACTCCAGACCCTTCTAGATGCGCCCAGGACCCTTCTAAAAGCTTCCAGACCCTTCTACAGGCCCCCAGGACCCTTCTGAATGCCCCCAGACCCTTCTAGAACCCCCCAGGACCCTTCTAAAACACTCCAGACCCTTCTACAGCCCCTCAGGAACCTTCTGAAAGCCCCCAGACCCTTCTAGAGCTACCCAGGACCCTTCTAAAATCCCCCAGACGCTTCTAGAGCCCCTTAGGACCCTTCTAAAAGCACCCAGACCCTTCTAGAGCCCCATAGGCCCCTTCTAAAAGCACCCTGACCCTTCTAGAGCCCCACAGGACCCTACTAAAAGCCCCCAGACCCTTCTAGACCCTCCCTGGATCATTCTAAAAGCACCCAGACCCTTCTAGAGCCTCCCAGGACCCTTCTAAAATCCCTCAGACAATTCTAGAGGCCCCCAGGACCCTTCTAAAAGCCCCCAGAGCCTTCTAGATGCCCCCAGGAACCTTCGAAAAGCCCTCACACCCTTCTAGAGCCCACCAGGACTATCCTAAAACACCCCCGACCCTTCTAGAGACCCCAGGACACTTCTAAAAGCACCCAGACCCTTCTAGAGACCCGCAGGACCCATCTAAAAGCCCCCAGACCCTTCTAGAACCCCCAGGACCCTTCTAAAAGACTCCAGACCCTTCTACAGCCCCCCAGGACCCTTCTGAAAGATCCCAGACCCTTCTAGAGCTACCCAGAACACATCTAAAATACCCCAGACCCTTCTAGAGCTCTCCAGGACCCTTCTAATATCCCCCAGACCCTTCTAGATGCCCCCAAGGCCCCTCTAATGATACTCAGACCCTTCTAGAGCCCCCAAGGACCCTTCTAACAGGACCCAGACCCTTCTAGAGCCCCCCAGGACCCTTCTAAAAGACCCCAGACCCTTCTAGAGCTCCCCAGGACCCTTCTAAAAGCCCCCAGACCCTTCTAGAGCCTCCCGGGACCCTTCTAAAAGACCCCAGACCCTTCTAGAGCTCCCCAGGACCCTTCTAAAAGCACCCAGACCCTTCTAGAGCTCCCCAGGACCCTATAAAAGACCCCACACCCTTCTTGAGGCACCCAGGACCCTTCCAAAATACCCCAGACCCTTCTAGAGCCACCCAAAGACCCTTCTCAAAGAACCCAGACCCTTCGAGAGCCCGCCAGGACACTTCTATAAGCCCCCAGACCCTTCTAGAGGACCCCAAGGCCCCTCTTAAGGACCCCCGTCTCTCCTAGAAGGGTCTCGGGGCTTTTAGAAGGGCCCTGGGGGGCTCTGGAATGGTCTGGGGGCTTTTAGAAGGGTCCTGGAGTTCTCTAGAAGGGTCTGGGGGCTTTGGAAAGTATCCTGGTGGCCTCTAGAATGGTGTGGGATATATCAGAGGGGTCCGGGTATGATCTAGAAGGGTCTGGGGGCTTTTAGATGGGTCCTGGAAGGCTCTAGAAGGGTCTGGGGACTTTTAGAATGGTCCGGTTGGCCTCTAGAAGGGTCTGGAGGCTTTTAGAAGGGTCCTGCGAGGCTCTAGAAGGGTCCGGGGGCTTTTAGAGGGGTCCTGCGAGGCTCTAGAAGGGTCTGGGGGCTTTTAGAATGATCCGGGGAGGGTCTAGAAGGGTCTGGGGGCCTTAGAAGGGTCCTGGGGGTCTCTAGAAGGGTCTGAGGGCTTTTAGAATGATCCGGGGAGGGTCTAGAAGAGTCTGGGGGCCTTTAGAATGGTCCTGGGGCTCTCTAGAAGGGTCTGGGTGCTTTTAGAAGGGTCCTGGGAGTCTCTAGAAGGGTCTAGAGGCTTTTAGACGAGTCCTGGGGGCCTCTAGAAGGGTCTGGGGGCTTTTAGAAGGGTCCTGGGTGGATCTAGAATGGTCTGGGGGCTTGTAGAAGGGTCCTGGGGGGCTCTAGAAGGGTCTGGGGGCTTGTAGAATGGTCCTGGGTGGCTCTAGAAGGGTCTGGGGGCTTTTAGAAGGGTCCTGGGGGCCTCTAGAAGGCTCTGGGGGCTTTTAGAAGGGTCCTTGGGGGATCTAGAAGGGTCTGGGGGCTTGTAGAAAGGTCCTGGTAGGCTCTAGAAAGGTCTGGGGGCTTTTAGAAGGGTCCTGGGGTGCTCTAGAATGGTCTGGGTGCTTTTAGAAGGGTCCTGGGAGGCTCTAGAAGGGTCTGGTTGCTTTTAGAAGGGTCCTGGGTGGCTCTAGATTGGTCTGGGGGCTTTTAGAAGGGTCCTGGGAGGATCTAGAAGAGTCTGGGGGCTTTTAGAAGTATCCTGGGTGGCTCTAGAAGGGTCTGGGGGCTTTTAGAATGGTCCTGGGGGGCTCTAGAAGGTTCTGGGTGCTTCCAGAAAGGTCCAGGTGGCCTCTAGATGGGTCTGGAGGCTTTTAGAAGGGTCCGGGGGGGCTCTAGAATGGTCTGGGGGCTTTTAGACGGGTCCTGGGGTGCTCTAGAAGGGACGGGGTGCCTTAAGAGGAGGCCTGGGGTGCTCTAGAAGTGTCTGGGGGCTTTTAGAAGGGTCCTGGGGTGCTCTAGAAGGGTCTGGGGTCTTTTAGAAGGATCCGGGGAGTGTCTATAAGTGTCTGCGGCCTTTCAGAAGGGTCCTGGGGGGCTCTAGAAGGGTCTGGGAGCTTTTAGAAGGGTCCTGGGGGGGTCTAGAAGGGTCTGGGGGCTATTAGAATGGTCCTGGGAGGCTCTAGAATGGTCTGGGTGCTTTTAGAAGGGTTCTGGGTGCCTCTTGAAGGGTCTGGGGGCATTTAGAAGGGTCCTGGGGGGCTCTAGAAGGGTCTAGGGGCTTTTAGAAGGGTCCTGGGGGGCTCTAGAAGGGTCTGGGTGCTTTTAGAATGATCCTGGGGGGCTCTAGAAGGGTCTGGGGTCTTTTCGAAGGATCCGGGGAGGGTCTAGAAGGGTCTGGGGGCTTTTAGAAGTGTCCTAGGGGACTCTAGAAGGGTCTGGGGGCTTTTAGATGGGTCCTAGGGGGCTCTAGAAGGGTCTGGGGGCTTTTGGAATGAACCTGGGGGGCTCTAGAAGGGTCTGGTGGCTTTTAGAAGGGTCCTGGGAGGCTCTAGAAGGGTCTGGGTGCTTTTATAAGGGACCGGGGAGCCTCTAGAAGGGTCTGGGTGCTTTTAGAAAGGTCCTGGGGGGCTCTAGAAGGGTCTAGAGGCTTTTAGACGAGTCCTGGGGGCCTCTAGAAGGGTCTGGGGGCTTTTAGAAGGGTCCTGGGTGGATCTAGATTGGTCTGGGGGCTTGTAGAAGGGTCCTGGGGGGCTCTAGAAGGGTCTGGGGGCTTGTAGAATGGTCCTGGGGGGGCTCTAGAAGGGTCTGGTGGCTTTTAGAAGGGTCCTGGGGGCCTCTAGAAGGGTCTGGGGGCTTTTAGAAGGGTCCTTGGGGGCTCTAGAAGGGTCTGGGTGCTTGTAGAAAGGTCCTGGTAGGCTCTAGAAGGGTCTGGGGGCTTTTAGAAGGGTCCTGGGGTGCTCTAGAATGGTCTGGGTGCTTTTAGAAGGGTCCTGTGAGGCTCTAGAAGGGTCTGGGGGCTTTTAGAAGGGTCCTGGGTGGCTCTAGAATGGTCTGGTGGCTTTTAGAAGGGTCCTGGGAGGATCTAGAATAGTCTGGGGGCTTTTAGAAGGATCCTGGGAGGCTCTAGAAGGGTCTGGGGGCTTTTAGAATGGTCCTGGGATGCTCTAGAAGGGTCTTGGTGCTTTTAGAAGGGTCCTGGAGGGCTCTAGAAGGATCTGGGTGCTTTCAGAAAGGTCCAGGGGGCCTCTAGAAGGGTCTGGATGCTTTTAGAAGGGTCCGGGGGGGCTCTAGAAAGATCTGGGGACTTTTAGAAGGGTCCTGGGGTGCTCTAGAAGGGTCTGGGGTCTTTTAGAAGGATCCGGGGAGTGTCTATAAGTGTCTGCGGCCTTTCAGAAGGGTCCTGGGGGGCTCTAGAATGGTCTGGGTGCTTTTAGAAGGGTTCTGGGTGCCTCTTGAAGGGTCTGGGGGCATTTAGAAGGGTCCTGGGGGGCTCTAGAAGGGTCTAGGGGCTTTTAGAAGGGTCCTGGGGGGCTCTAGAAGGGTCTGGGTGCTTTTAGAATGATCCTGGGGGGCTCTAGAAGGGTCTGGGGTCTTTTCGAAGGATCCGGGGAGGGTCTAGAACGGTCTGGGGGCTTTTAGATGGGTCCTAGGGGGCTCTAGAAGGGTCTGGGGGCTTTTGGAATGATCCTGGGGGGCTCTAGAAGGGTCTGGGGGCTTTTGGAATGATCCTGGGGGGCTCTAGAAGGGTCTGGGGGCTTTTAGAATGATCCGGGGACGGTCTAGAAAGGTCTGGGTGCTTTTTGAAGGATCATAGGTGGCTCTAGAAGGGTCTGGGGGCTTTTAGAAGGATCCGGGGAGGGTCTAGAAGGGTCTGGGGGCTTTTAGAAGGTTCCTGGGGTTCTCTAGAAGGGTCTGGTTGCTTTTAGAAGGGTACTGGGAGGCTCTAGAAGGGTCGGGGTGCTTTTATAAGGGTCCGGGGAGCCTCTAGAAGGGTCTGGGTGATTTTAGAAAGGTCCTGGGGGGCTCTAGAAGGGTCTAGAGGCTTTTAGACGGGTCCTGGGGGCCTCTAGAAGGGTCTGGGTGCTTTTAGAAGGGTCCTGGGTGGCTCTAGAGGGGTCTGGGGGCTTGTAGAAGGGTCCTGGGGGGCTCTAGAAGGGTCGGGGTGCTTTTATAAGGGTCCGGGGAGCCTCTAGAAGGGTCTGGGTGATTTTAGAAAGGTCCTGGGGGGCTCTAGAAGGGTCTAGAGGCTTTTAGACGGGTCCTGGGGGCCTCTAGAAGGGTCTGGGTGCTTTTAGAAGGGTCCTGGGTGGCTCTAGAGGGGTCTGGGTGCTTTTAGAAGGGTTCTGGGGGGCTCTAGAAGGGTCTGGGGGCTTGTAGAAGGGTCCTGGGTGCCGCTAGAAGGGTCTGGGGGCTTTTAGAAGGGTAGTGGGGGGGTTCAAGAAGGGTCTGGGGGCTTTTAGAAGGGTCCTGGGGTGCTCTAGAAGGGTCTGGGGGCTTTTAGAAGGGTCCTGGGGGGCTCTAGAAGGGTCTGGGGTCTTTTAGAAGGGTCCTGGAGGTCTCTAGAAGTGTCTGGGGGCTTTTAGAAGCGTCCTGGGTGGCTCTAGAAGGGTCTGGGGGCTTTTAGAAGGGTCCTGGGGGTCTCTAGAAGGGTCTGGGAACTTTTAGAAGGGTCCTGGGAGGCTCTAGAAGGGTCTGGGGGCTTTTAGATCTGTCCTGGGATGCTCTAGAAGGGTCTGGGGGCTTTTAGAACTGTCCTGGGATGCTCTAGAAGGTTCTGGGGGCTTTCAGAAGGGTCCAGGGGTCCTCTAGAAGGGTCTGGAGGCTTTAAGAAGGGTCCGGGGGGGCTCTAGAAGAGTCTGGGGGCTTTTAGAAGGGTCCTGGGGTGCTCTAGAAGGGTGTGGGGTCTTTAAGAAGGGTCCTGGGGTGTCCTAGAAGGGACGGGGTGCCTTAAGAGGGGCCCTGGGGGGCTCTAGAAGGGTCTGGGTGCTTTTATAAGGGACCGGGGAGCCTCTAGAAGGGTCTGGGTGCTTTTAGAAAGGTCCTGGGGGGCTCTAGAAGGGTCTAGAGGCTTTTAGACGAGTCCTGGGGGCCTCTAGAAGGGTCTGGGGGCTTTTAGAAGGGTCCTGGGTGGATCTAGATTGGTCTGGGGGCTTGTAGAAGGGTCCTGGGGGGCTCTAGAAGGGTCTGGGGGCTTGTAGAATGGTCCTGGGGGGGCTCTAGAAGGGTCTGGTGGCTTTTAGAAGGGTCCTGGGGGCCTCTAGAAGGGTCTGGGGGCTTTTAGAAGGGTCCTTGGGGGCTCTAGAAGGGTCTGGGTGCTTGTAGAAAGGTCCTGGTAGGCTCTAGAAGGGTCTGGGGGCTTTTAGAAGGGTCCTGGGGTGCTCTAGAATGGTCTGGGTGCTTTTAGAAGGGTCCTGTGAGGCTCTAGAAGGGTCTGGGGGCTTTTAGAAGGGTCCTGGGTGGCTCTAGAATGGTCTGGTGGCTTTTAGAAGGGTCCTGGGAGGATCTAGAATAGTCTGGGGGCTTTTAGAAGGATCCTGGGAGGCTCTAGAAGGGTCTGGGGGCTTTTAGAATGGTCCTGGGATGCTCTAGAAGGGTCTTGGTGCTTTTAGAAGGGTCCTGGAGGGCTCTAGAAGGTTCTGGGTGCTTTCAGAAAGGTCCAGGGGGCCTCTAGAAGGGTCTGGATGCTTTTAGAAGGGTCCGGGGGGGCTCTAGAATGGTCTGGGGGCTTTTAGACGTGTCCTGGCGTGCTCTAGAAAGATCTGGGGACTTTTAGAAGGGTCCTGGGGTGCTCTAGAAGGGTCTGGGGTCTTTTAGAAGGATCCGGGGAGTGTCTATAAGTGTCTGCGGCCTTTCAGAAGGGTCCTGGGGGGCTCTAGAAGGGTCTGGGGGCTTTTAGAAGGGTCCTGGGGGGGTCTAGAAGGGTCTGGGGGCTTTTAGAATGGTCCTGGGAGGCTCTAGAATGGTCTGGGTGCTTTTAGAAGGGTTCTGGGTGCCTCTTGAAGGGTCTGGGGGCATTTAGAAGGGTCCTGGGGGGCTCTAGAAGGGTCTAGGGGCTTTTAGAATGATCCTGGGGGGCTCTAGAAGGGTCTGGGGTCTTTTCGAAGGATCCGGGGAGGGTCTAGAAGGGTCTGGGGGCTTTTAGAAGTGTCCTAGGGGACTCTAGAAGGGTCTGGGGGCTTTTAGATGGGTCCTAGGGGGCTCTAGAAGGGTCTGGGGGCTTTTGGAATGATCCTGGGGGGCTCTAGAAGGGTCTGGGGGCTTTTGGAATGATCCTGGGGGGCTCTAGAAGGGTCTGGGGGCTTTTAGAATGATCCGGGGACGGTCTAGAAAGGTCTGGGTGCTTTTTGAAGGATCATAGGTGGCTCTAGAAGGGTCTGGGGGCTTTTAGAAGGATCCGGGGAGGGTCTAGAAGGGTCTGGGGCCTTTTAGGAGGTTCCTGGGGTTCTCTAGAAGGGTCTGGTTGCTTTTAGAAGGGTACTGGGAGGCTCTAGAAGGGTCGGGGTGCTTTTATAAGGGCCCGGGGAGCCTCTAGAAGGGTCTGGGTGATTTTAGAAAGGTCCTGGGGGGCTCTAGAAGGGTCTAGAGGCTTTTAGACGTGTCCTGGGGGCCTCTAGAAGGGTCTGGGTGCTTTTAGAAGGGTCCTGGGTGGCTCTAGAGGGGTCTGGGGGCTTGTAGAAGGGTCCTGGGGGGCTCTAGAAGGGTCTGGGGGCTTTTAGAAGGGTCTTGGGGGCATCTAGAAAGCTCTGGGAGCTTTTAGAAGGGTTCTGGGGGGCTCTAGAAGGGTCTGGGGGCTTGTAGAAGGGTCCTGGGTGCCGCTAGAAGGGTCTGGGGGCTTTTAGAACTGTCCTGGGGGGGTTCAAGAAGGGTCTGGGGGCTTTTAGAAGGGTCCTGGGGTGCTCTAGAAGGGTCTGGGGGCTTTTAGAAGGGTCCTGGGGGGCTCTAGAAGGGTCTGGGGTCTTTTAGAAGGGTCCTGGAGGTCTCTAGAAGTGTCTGGGGGCTTTTAGAAGCGTCCTGGGTGGCTCTAGAAGGGTCTGGGGGCTTTTAGAAGGGTCCTGGGGGTCTCTAGAAGGGTCTGGGAACTTTTAGAAGGGTCCTGGGAGGCTCTAGAAGGGTCTGGGGGCTTTTAGATCTGTCCTGGGATGCTCTAGAAGGGTCTGGGGGCTTTTAGAACTGTCCTGGGATGCTCTAGAAGGTTCTGGGGGCTTTCAGAAGGGTCCAGGGGTCCTCTAGAAGGGTCTGGAGGCTTTAAGAAGGGTCCGGGGGGGCTCTAGAAGAGTCTGGGGGCTTTTAGAAGGGTCCTGGGGTGCTCTAGAAGGGTGTGGGGTCTTTAAGAAGGGTCCTGGGGTGTCCTAGAAGGGACGGGGTGCCTTAAGAGGGGCCCTGGGGGGCTCTAGAAGGGTCTGGGTGCTTTTATAAGGGACCGGGGAGCCTCTAGAAGGGTCTGGGTGCTTTTAGAAAGGTCCTGGGGGGCTCTAGAAGGGTCTAGAGGCTTTTAGACGAGTCTTGGGGGCCTCTAGAAGGGTCTGGGGGCTTTTAGAAGGGTCCTGGGTGGATCTAGATTGGTCTGGGGGCTTGTAGAAGGGTCCTGGGGGGCTCTAGAAGGGTCTGGGGGCTTGTAGAATGGTCCTGGGGGGGCTCTAGAAGAGTCTGGTGGCTTTTAGAAGGGTCCTGGGGGCCTCTAGAAGGGTCTGGGGGCTTTTAGAAGGGTCCTTGGGGGCTCTAGAAGGGTCTGGGTGCTTGTAGAAAGGTCCCGGTAGGCTCTAGAAGGGTCTGGGGGCTTTTAGAAGGGTCCTGGGGTGCTCTAGAATGGTCTGGGGGCTTTTAGAAGGGTCCTGGGAGGCTCTAGAAGGGTCTGGGGGCTTTTAGAAGGGTCCTGGGTGGCTCTAGAATGGTCTGGTGGCTTTTAGAAGGGTCCTGGGAGGATCTAGAATAGTCTGGGGGCTTTTAGAAGGATCCTGGGAGGCTCTAGAAGGGTCTGGGGGCTTTTAGAATGGTCCTGGGATGCTCTAGAAGGGTCTTGGTGCTTTTAGAAGGGTCCTGGAGGGCTCTAGAAGGTTCTGGGTGCTTTCAGAAAGGTCCAGGGGGCCTCTAGAAGGGTCTGGATGCTTTTAGAAGGGTCCGGGGGGGCTCTAGAATGGTCTGGGGGCTTTTAGACGTGTCCTGGCGTGCTCTAGAAAGATCTGGGGACTTTTAGAAGGGTCCTGGGGTGCTCTAGAAGGGTCTGGGGTCTTTTAGAAGGATCCGGGGAGTGTCTATAAGTGTCTGCGGCCTTTCAGAAGGGTCCTGGGGTGCTCTAGAAGGGTCTGGGGGCTTTTAGAAGGGTCCTGGGGGGGTCTAGAAGGGTCTGGGGGCTTTTAGAATGGTCCTGGGAGGCTCTAGAATGGTCTGGGTGCTTTTAGAAGGGTTCTGGGTGCCTCTTGAAGGGTCTGGGGGCATTTAGAAGGGTCCTGGGGGGCTCTAGAAGGGTCTAGGGGCTTTTAGAAGGGTCCTGGGGGGCTCTAGAAGGGTCTGGGGGCTTTTAGAATGATCCTGGGGGCTCTAGAAGGGTCTGGGGTCTTTTCGAAGGATCCGGGGTGGGTCTAGAAGGTTCTGGGGGCTTTTAGAAGTGTCCTAGTGGAATCTAGAAGGGTCTGGGGGCTTTTAGATGGGTCCTAGGGGGCTCTAGAAGGGTCTGGGGGCTTTTAGAACTGTCCTGGGATGCTCTAGAAGGTTCTGGGGGCTTTCAGAAGGGTCCAGGGGTCCTCTAGAAGGGTCTGGAGGCTTTAAGAAGGGTCCGGGGGGGCTCTAGAAGAGTCTGGGGGCTTTTAGAAGGGTCCTGGGGTGCTCTAGAAGGGTGTGGGGTCTTTAAGAAGGGTCCTGGGGTGTCCTAGAAGGGACGGGGTGCCTTAAGAGGGGCCCTGGGGGGCTCTAGAAGGGTCTGGGTGCTTTTATAAGGGACCGGGGAGCCTCTAGAAGGGTCTGGGTGCTTTTAGAAAGGTCCTGGGGGGCTCTAGAAGGGTCTAGAGGCTTTTAGACGAGTCTTGGGGGCCTCTAGAAGGGTCTGGGGGCTTTTAGAAGGGTCCTGGGTGGATCTAGATTGGTCTGGGGGCTTGTAGAAGGGTCCTGGGGGGCTCTAGAAGGGTCTGGGGGCTTGTAGAATGGTCCTGGGGGGGCTCTAGAAGAGTCTGGTGGCTTTTAGAAGGGTCCTGGGGGCCTCTAGAAGGGTCTGGGGGCTTTTAGAAGGGTCCTTGGGGGCTCTAGAAGGGTCTGGGTGCTTGTAGAAAGGTCCCGGTAGGCTCTAGAAGGGTCTGGGGGCTTTTAGAAGGGTCCTGGGGTGCTCTAGAATGGTCTGGGGGCTTTTAGAAGGGTCCTGGGAGGCTCTAGAAGGGTCTGGGGGCTTTTAGAAGGGTCCTGGGTGGCTCTAGAATGGTCTGGTGGCTTTTAGAAGGGTCCTGGGAGGATCTAGAATAGTCTGGGGGCTTTTAGAAGGATCCTGGGAGGCTCTAGAAGGGTCTGGGGGCTTTTAGAATGGTCCTGGGATGCTCTAGAAGGGTCTTGGTGCTTTTAGAAGGGTCCTGGAGGGCTCTAGAAGGTTCTGGGTGCTTTCAGAAAGGTCCAGGGGGCCTCTAGAAGGGTCTGGATGCTTTTAGAAGGGTCCGGGGGGGCTCTAGAATGGTCTGGGGGCTTTTAGACGTGTCCTGGCGTGCTCTAGAAAGATCTGGGGACTTTTAGAAGGGTCCTGGGGTGCTCTAGAAGGGTCTGGGGTCTTTTAGAAGGATCCGGGGAGTGTCTATAAGTGTCTGCGGCCTTTCAGAAGGGTCCTGGGGTGCTCTAGAAGGGTCTGGGGGCTTTTAGAAGGGTCCTGGGGGGGTCTAGAAGGGTCTGGGGGCTTTTAGAATGGTCCTGGGAGGCTCTAGAATGGTCTGGGGGCTTTTAGAAGGTTCCTGGGGTTCTCTAGAAGGGTCTGGTTGCTTTTAGAAGGGTACTGGGAGGCTCTAGAAGGGTCGGGGTGCTTTTATAAGGGTCCGGGGAGCCTCTAGAAGGGTCTGGGTGATTTTAGAAAGGTCCTGGGGGGCTCTAGAAGGGTCTAGAGGCTTTTAGACGAGTCTTGGGGGCCTCTAGAAGGGTCTGGGGGCTTTTAGAAGGGTCCTGGGTGGATCTAGATTGGTCTGGGGGCTTGTAGAAGGGTCCTGGGGGGCTCTAGAAGGGTCTAGGGGCTTGTAGAATGGTCCTGGGGGGGCTCTAGAAGGGTCTGGTGGCTTTTAGAAGGGTCCTGGGGGCCTCTAGAAGGGTCTGGGAGCTTTTAGAAGGGTCCTTGGGGGCTCTAGAAGGGTCTGGGTGCTTGTAGAAAGGTCCTGGTAGGCTCTAGAAGGGTCTGGGGGCTTTTAGAAGGGTCCTGGGGTGCTCTAGAATGGTCTGGGTGCTTTTAGAAGGGTCCTGTGAGGCTCTAGAAGGGTCTGGGGGCTTTTAGAAGGGTCCTGGGTGGCTCTAGAATGGTCTGGTGGCTTTTAGAAGGGTCCTGGGAGGATCTAGAATAGTCTGGGGGCTTTTAGAAGGATCCTGGGAGGCTCTAGAAGGGTCTGGGGGCTTTTAGAATGGTCCTGGGATGCTCTAGAAGGGTCTTGGTGCTTTTAGAAGGGTCCTGGAGGGCTCTAGAAGGTTCTGGGTGCTTTCAGAAAGTTCCAGGGGGCCTCTAGAAGGGTCTGGATGCTTTTAGAAGGGTCCGGGGGGGCTCTAGAATGGTCTGGGGGCTTTTAGACGTGTCCTGGCGTGCTCTAGAAAGATCTGGGGACTTTTAGAAGGGTCCTGGGGTGCTCTAGAAGGGTCTGGGGTCTTTTAGAAGGATCCGGGGATTGTCTATATGTGTCTGCGGCCTTTCAGAAGGGTCCTGGGGGGCTCTAGAAGGGTCTGGGGGCTTTTAGAAGGGTCCTGGGGGGGTCTAGAAGGGTCTGGGGGCTTTTAGAATGGTCCTGGGAGGCTCTAGAATGGTCTGGGTGCTTTTAGAAGGGTTCTGGGTGCCTCTTGAAGGGTCTGGGGGCATTTAGAAAGGTCCTGGGGGGCTCTAGAAGGGTCTAGGGGCTTTTAGAAGGGTCCTGGGGGGCTCTAGAAGGGTCTGGGGGCTTTTAGAATGATCCTGGGGGGCTCTAGAAGGGTCTGGGGTCTTTTCGAAGGATCCGGGGAGGGTCTAGAAGGGTCTGGGGGCTTTTAGAAGTGTCCTAGGGGACTCTAGAAGGGTCTGGGGGCTTTTAGATGGGTCCTAGGGGGCTCTAGAAGTGTCTGGGGGCTTTTGGAATGATCCTGGGGGGCTCTAGAAGGGTCTGGGGGCTTTTGGAATGATCCTGGGGGGCTCTAGAAGGGTCTGGGGGCTTTTAGAATGATCCGGGGACGGTCTAGAAAGGTCTGGGTGCTTTTTGAAGGATCATAGGTGGCTCTAGAAGGGTCTGGGGGCTTTTAGAAGGATCCGGGGAGGGTCTAGAAGGGTCTGGGGGCTTTTAGAAGGTTCCTGGGGTTCTCTAGAAGGGTCTGGTTGCTTTTAGAAGGGTACTGGGAGGCTCTAGAAGGGTCGGGGTGCTTTTATAAGGGCCCGGGGAGCCTCTAGAAGGGTCTGGGTGATTTTAGAAAGGTCCTGGGGGGCTCTAGAAGGGTCTAGAGGCTTTTAGACGGGTCCTGGGGACCTCTAGAAGGGTCTGGGTGCTTTTAGAAGGGTCCTGGGTGGCTCTAGAGGGGTCAGGGGGCTTGTAGAAGGGTCCTGGGGGGCTCTAGAAGGGTCTGGGGGCTTTTAGAAGGGTCTTGGGGGCATCTAGAAAGCTCTGGGAGCTTTTAGAAGGGTTCTGGGCTGCTCTAGAAGGGTGTGGGGTCTTTAAGAAGGGTCCTGGGGTGTCCTAGAAGGGACGGGGTGCCTTAAGAGGGGCCCTGGGGGGCTCTAGAAGGGTCTGGGGGCTTTTAGAAGGGTCCTGGAGTGCTCTAGAAGGGTCTGGGGGCTTTTAGAAAGATCCGGGGAGTGTCTAGATGTGTCTGCGGCCTTTCAGAAGGGTCCTGGGGGGCTCTAGAAGGGTCTGGGGGCTTTTAGAAGGGTCCTGGGGGGGTCTAGAATGGTCTGGGTGCTTTTAGAAGGGTCCTGGGGCCCTCTAGAAGGGTCTGAGTGCTTTTAGAAGGGTCATGGGGGTCTCTAGAAGGGTCTGGGGGCTTTTAGAATGATCCGGGGAGGGTCTAGAAGGTTCTGGGGGCTTTTAGAAGGGTCCTGGGGGGCTCTAGAGGGGTCTGGGGGCTTTTAGAAGGGTCTAGGGGTTCTCTAGAAGGGTCTGGGGGCATTTAGAAGTATCCTGGGGGCCTCTAGAAGGGTCTGGGATCTATTAGAGTGGTCCGGCGGGGATCTAGAAGGGTCTGGGGGTTTTTAGAAGGGTCCTGGGGGTCTCTAGAAGGGTCTGGTTGCTTTTAGAAGGGTCCTGGGAGGCTCTAGAAGGGTCTGGGTGCTTTTATAAGGGACCGGGGAGCCTCTAGAAGGGTCTGGGTGCTTTTAGAAAGGTCCTGGGGGGCTCTAGAAGGGTCTAGAGGCTTTTAGACGAGTCCTGGGGGCCTCTAGAAGGGTCTGGGGGCTTTTAGAAGGGTCCTGGGTGGATCTAGATTGGTCTGGGGGCTTGTAGAAGGGTCCTGGGGGGCTCTAGAAGGGTCTGGGGGCTTGTAGAATGGTCCTGGGGGGGCTCTAGAAGGGTCTGGGGGCTTTTAGAAGGGTCCTGGGGGCCTCTAGAAGGGTCTGGGGGCTTTTAGAAGGGTCCTGGGAGGCTCTAGAAGGGTCTGGGGGCTTTTAGAAGGGTCCTGGGTGGCTCTAGAATGGTCTGGTGGCTTTTAGAAGGGTCCTGGGAGGATCTAGAATAGTCTGGGGGCTTTTAGAAGGATCCTGGGAGGCTCTAGAAGGGTCTGGGGGCTTTTAGAATGGTCCTGGGATGCTCTAGAAGGGTCTTGGTGCTTTTAGAAGGGTCCTGGAGGGCTCTAGAAGGTTCTGGGTGCTTTCAGAAAGGTCCAGGGGGCCTCTAGAAGGGTCTGGATGCTTTTAGAAGGGTCCGGGGGGGCTCTAGAATGGTCTGGGGGCTTTTAGACGGGTCCTGGCGTGCTCTAGAAAGGTCTGGGGACTTTTAGAAGGGTCCTGGGGTGCTCTAGAAGGGACGGGGTGCCTTATGAGGAGGCCTGGGGTGCTCTAGAAGTGTCTGCGGCCTTTCAGAAGGGTCCTGGGGGGCTCTAGAAGGGTCTGGGGGCTTTTAGAAGGGTCCTGGGGGGGTCTAGAAGGGTCTGGGGGCTTTTAGAATGGTCCTGGGAGGCTCTAGAATGGTCTGGGTGCTTTTAGAAGGGTTCTGGGTGCCTCTTGAAGGGTCTGGGGGCATTTAGAAGGGTCCTGGGGGGCTCTAGAAGGGTCTAGGGGCTTTTAGAAGGGTCCTGGGGGGCTCTAGAAGGGTCTGGGTGCTTTTAGAATGATCCTGGGGGGCTCTAGAAGGGTCTGGGGTCTTTTCGAAGGATCCGGGGAGGGTCTAGAAGGGTCTGGGGGCTTTTAGAAGTGTCCTAGGGGACTCTAGAAGGGTCTGGGGGCTTTTGGAATGAACCTGGGGGGCTCTAGAAGGGTCTGAGGGCGTTTAGAAGGATCCGGGGAGTGTCTAGAAGGGTCTGGGGGCTTTTGGAATGAACCTGGGGGGCTCTAGAAGGGTCTGAGGGCGTTTAGAAGGATCCGGGGAGTGTCTAGAAGGGTCTGGGGGCTTTTAGAAGGGTCCTGGGGGTCTCTAGAAGGGTCTGGTGGCTTTTAGAAGGTCCTGGGAGGCTCTAGAAGGGTCTGGGTGCTTTTATTAGGGACCGGGGAGCCTCTAGAAGGGTCTGGGTGCTTTTAGAAAGGTCCTGGGGGGCTCTAGAAGGGTCTAGAGGCTTTTAGACGAGTCCTGGGGGCCTCTAGAAGGGTCTGGGGGCTTTTAGAAGGGTCCTGGGTGGATCTAGATTGGTCTGGGGGCTTGTAGAAGGGTCCTGGGGGGCTCTAGAAGGGTCTGGGGGCTTGTAGAATGGTCCTGGGGGGGCTCTAGAAGGGTCTGGTGGCTTTTAGAAGGGTCCTGGGGGCCTCTAGAAGGGTCTGGGGGCTTTTAGAAGGGTCCTTGGGGGCTCTAGAAGGGTCTGGGTGCTTGTAGAAAGGTCCTGGTAGGCTCTAGAAAGGTCTGGGGGCTTTTAGAAGGGTCCTGGGGTGCTCTAGAATGGTCTGGGTGCTTTTAGAAGGGTCCTGGGATGCTCTAGAAGGGTCTGGGGGCTTTTAGAAGGGTCCTGGGTGGCTCTAGAATGGTCTGGTGGCTTTTAGAAGGGTCCTGGGAGGATCTAGAATAGTCTGGGGGCTTTTAGAAGGATCCTGGGAGGCTCTAGAAGGGTCTGGGGGCTTTTAGAATGGTCCTGGGATGCTCTAGAAGGGTCTTGGTGCTTTTAGAAGGGTCCTGGAGGGCTCTAGAAGGTTCTGGGTGCTTTCAGAAAGGTCCAGGGGGCCTCTAGAAGGGTCTGGATGCTTTTAGAAGGGTCCGGGGGGGCTCTAGAATGGTCTGGGGGCTTTTAGACGTGTCCTGGCGTGCTCTAGAAAGATCTGGGGACTTTTAGAAGGGTCCTGGGGTGCTCTAGAAGGGTCTGGGGTCTTTTAGAAGGATCCGGGGAGTGTCTATAAGTGTCTGCGGCCTTTCAGAAGGGTCCTGGGGGGCTCTAGAAGGGTCTGGGGGCTTTTAGAAGGGTCCTGGGGGGGTCTAGAAGGGTCTGGGGGCTTTTAGAATGGTCCTGGGAGGCTCTAGAATGGTCTGGGTGCTTTTAGAAGGGTTCTGGGTGCCTCTTGAAGGGTCTGGGGGCATTTAGAAGGGTCCTGGGGGGCTCTAGAAGGGTCTAGGGGCTTTTAGAAGGGTCCTGGGGGGCTCTAGAAGGGTCTGGGTGCTTTTAGAATGATCCTGGGGGGCTCTAGAAGGGTCTGGGGTCTTTTCGAAGGATCCGGGGAGGGTCTAGAAGGGTCTGGGGGCTTTTAGAAGTGTCCTAGGGGACTCTAGAAGGGTCTGGGGGCTTTTAGATGGGTCCTAGGGGGCTCTAGAAGGGTCTGGGGGCTTTTGGAATGATCCTGGGGGGCTCTAGAAGGGTCTGGGGGCTTTTGGAATGATCCTGGGGGGCTCTAGAAGGGTCTGGGTGCTTTTAGAATGATCCGGGGACGGTCTAGAAAGGTCTGGGTGCTTTTTGAAGGATCATAGGTGGCTCTAGAAGGGTCTGGGGGCTTTTAGAAGGATCCGGGGAGGGTCTAGAAGGGTCTGGGGGCTTTTAGAAGGTTCCTGGGGTTCTCTAGAAGGGTCTGGTTGCTTTTAGAAGGGTACTGGGAGGCTCTAGAAGGGTCGGGGTGCTTTTATAAGGGCCCGGGGAGCCTCTAGAAGGGTCTGGGTGATTTTAGAAAGGTCCTGGGGGGCTCTAGAAGGGTCTAGAGGCTTTTAGACGGGTCCTGGGGACCTCTAGAAGGGTCTGGGTGCTTTTAGAAGGGTCCTGGGTGGCTCTAGAGGGGTCTGGGGGCTTGTAGAAGGGTCCTGGGGGGCTCTAGAAGGGTCTGGGGGCTTTTAGAAGGGTCTTGGAGGCATCTAGAAAGCTCTGGGAGCTTTTAGAAGGGTTCTGGGCTGCTCTAGAAGGGTGTGGGGTCTTTAAGAAGGGTCCTGGGGTGTCCTAGAAGGGACGGGGTGCCTTAAGAGGGGCCCTGGGGGGCTCTAGAAGGGTCTGGGGGCTTTTAGAAGGGTCCTGGAGTGCTCTAGAAGGGTCTGGGGGCTTTTAGAAAGATCCGGGGAGTGTCTAGATGTGTCTGCGGCCTTTCAGAAGGGTCCTGGGGGGCTCTAGAAGGGTCTGGGGGCTTTTAGAAGGGTCCTGGGGGGGTCTAGAATGGTCTGGGTGCTTTTAGAAGGGTCCTGGGGCCCTCTAGAAGGGTCTGAGTGCTTTTAGAAGGGTCATGGGGGTCTCTAGAAGGGTCTGGGGGCTTTTAGAATGATCCGGGGAGGGTCTAGAAGGTTCTGGGGGCTTTTAGAAGGGTCCTGGGGGGCTCTAGAGGGGTCTGGGGGCTTTTAGAAGGGTCCCGGGGTTCTCTAGAAGGGTCTGGGGGCATTTAGAAGTATCCTGGGGGCCTCTAGAAGGGTCTGGGATCTATTAGAGTGGTCCGGCGGGGATCTAGAAGGGTCTGGGGGTTTTTAGAAGGGTCCTGGGGGTCTCTAGAAGGGTCTGGTGGCTTTTAGAAGGGTCCTGGGAGGCTCTAGAAGGGTCTGGGTGCTTTTATAAGGGACCGGGGAGCCTCTAGAAGGGTCTGGGTGCTTTTAGAAAGGTCCTGGGGGGCTCTAGAAGGGTCTAGAGGCTTTTAGACGAGTCCTGGGGGCCTCTAGAAGGGTCTGGGGGCTTTTAGAAGGGTCCTGGGTGGATCTAGATTGGTCTGGGGGCTTGTAGAAGGGTCCTGGGGGGCTCTAGAAGGGTCTGGGGGCTTGTAGAATGGTCCTGGGGGGGCTCTAGAAGGGTCTGGGGGCTTTTAGAAGGGTCCTGGGGGCCTCTAGAAGGGTCTGGGGGCTTTTAGAAGGGTCCTGGGAGGCTCTAGAAGGGTCTGGGGGCTTTTAGAAGGGTCCTGGGTGGCTCTAGAATGGTCTGGTGGCTTTTAGAAGGGTCCTGGGAGGATCTAGAATAGTCTGGGGGCTTTTAGAAGGATCCTGGGAGGCTCTAGAAGGGTCTGGGGGCTTTTAGAATGGTCCTGGGATGCTCTAGAATGGTCTTGGTGCTTTTAGAAGGGTCCTGGAGGGCTCTAGAAGGTTCTGGGTGCTTTCAGAAAGGTCCAGGGGGCCTCTAGAAGGGTCTGGATGCTTTTAGAAGGGTCCGGGGGGGCTCTAGAATGGTCTGGGGGCTTTTAGACGGGTCCTGGCGTGCTCTAGAAAGGTCTGGGGACTTTTAGAAGGGTCCTGGGGTGCTCTAGAAGGGACGGGGTGCCTTATGAGGAGGCCTGGGGTGCTCTAGAAGTGTCTGCGGCCTTTCAGAAGGGTCCTGGGGGGCTCTAGAAGGGTCTGGGGGCTTTTAGAAGGGTCCTGGGGGGGTCTAGAAGGGTCTGGGGGCTTTTAGAATGGTCCTGGGAGGCTCTAGAATGGTCTGGGTGCTTTTAGAAGGGTTCTGGGTGCCTCTTGAAGGGTCTGGGGGCATTTAGAAGGGTCCTGGGGGGCTCTAGAAGGGTCTAGGGGCTTTTAGAAGGGTCCTGGGGGGCTCTAGAAGGGTCTGGGTGCTTTTAGAATGATCCTGGGGGGCTCTAGAAGGGTCTGGGGTCTTTTCGAAGGATCCGGGGAGGGTCTAGAAGGGTCTGGGGGCTTTTAGAAGTGTCCTAGGGGACTCTAGAAGGGTCTGGGGGCTTTTGGAATGAACCTGGGGGGCTCTAGAAGGGTCTGAGGGCGTTTAGAAGGATCCGGGGAGTGTCTAGAAGGGTCTGGGGGCTTTTGGAATGAACCTGGGGGGCTCTAGAAGGGTCTGAGGGCGTTTAGAAGGATCCGGGGAGTGTCTAGAAGGGTCTGGGGGCTTTTAGAAGGGTCCTGGGGGTCTCTAGAAGGGTCTGGTGGCTTTTAGAAGGTCCTGGGAGGCTCTAGAAGGGTCTGGGTGCTTTTATTAGGGACCGGGGAGCCTCTAGAAGGGTCTGGGTGCTTTTAGAAAGGTCCTGGGGGGCTCTAGAAGGGTCTAGAGGCTTTTAGACGAGTCCTGGGGGCCTCTAGAAGGGTCTGGGGGCTTTTAGAAGGGTCCTGGGTGGATCTAGATTGGTCTGGGGGCTTGTAGAAGGGTCCTGGGGGGCTCTAGAAGGGTCTGGGGGCTTGTAGAATGGTCCTGGGGGGGCTCTAGAAGGGTCTGGTGGCTTTTAGAAGGGTCCTGGGGGCCTCTAGAAGGGTCTGGGGGCTTTTAGAAGGGTCCTTGGGGGCTCTAGAAGGGTCTGGGTGCTTGTAGAAAGGTCCTGGTAGGCTCTAGAAGGGTCTGGGGGCTTTTAGAAGGGTCCTGGGGTGCTCTAGAATGGTCTGGGTGCTTTTAGAAGGGTCCTGTGAGGCTCTAGACGGGTCTGGGGGCTTTTAGAAGGGTCCTGGGTGGCTCTAGAATGGTCTGGTGGCTTTTAGAAGGGTCCTGGGAGGATCTAGAATAGTCTGGGGGCTTTTAGAAGGATCCTGGGAGGCTCTAGAAGGGTCTGGGGGCTTTTAGAATGGTCCTGGGATGCTCTAGAAGGGTCTTGGTGCTTTTAGAAGGGTCCTGGTGGGCTCTAGAAGGTTCTGGGTGCTTTCAGAAAGGTCCAGGGGGCCTCTAGAAGGGTCTGGATGCTTTTAGAAGGGTCCGGGGGGGCTCTAGAATGGTCTGGGGGCTTTTAGACGTGTCCTGGCGTGCTCTAGAAAGATCTGGGGACTTTTAGAAGGGTCCTGGGGTGCTCTAGAAGGGTCTGGGGTCTTTTAGAAGGATCCGGGGAGTGTCTATAAGTGTCTGCGGCCTTTCAGAAGGGTCCTGGGGGGCTCTAGAAGGGTCTGGGGGCTTTTAGAAGGGTCCTGGGGGGGTCTAGAAGGGTCTGGGGGCTTTTAGAATGGTCCTGGGAGGCTCTAGAATGGTCTGGGTGCTTTTAGAAGGGTTCTGGGTGCCTCTTGAAGGGTCTGGGGGCATTTAGAAGGGTCCTGGGGGGCTCTAGAAGGGTCTAGGGGCTTTTAGAAGGGTCCTGGGGGGCTCTAGAAGGGTCTGGGGGCTTTTAGAATGATCCTGGGGGGCTCTAGAAGGGTCTGGGGTCTTTTCGAAGGATCCGGGGAGGGTCTAGAAGGGTCTGGGGGCTTTTAGAAGTGTCCTAGGGGACTCTAGAAGGGTCTGGGGGCTTTTAGATGGGTCCTAGGGGGCTCTAGAAGGGTCTGGGGGCTTTTGGAATGATCCTGGGGGGCTCTAGAAGGGTCTGGGGGCTTTTGGAATGATCCTGGGGGGCTCTAGAAGGGTCTGGGGGCTTTTAGAATGATCCGGGGACGGTCTAGAAAGGTCTGGGTGCTTTTTGAAGGATCATAGGTGGCTCTAGAAGGGTCTGGGGGCTTTTAGAAGGATCCGGGGAGGGTCTAGAAGGGTCTGGGGGCTTTTAGAAGGTTCCTGGGGTTCTCTAGAAGGGTCTGGTTGCTTTTAGAAGGGTACTGGGAGGCTCTAGAAGGGTCGGGGTGCTTTTATAAGGGCCCGGGGAGCCTCTAGAAGGGTCTGGGTGATTTTAGAAAGGTCCTGGGGGGCTCTAGAAGGGTCTAGAGGCTTTTAGACGGGTCCTGGGGACCTCTAGAAGGGTCTGGGTGCTTTTAGAAGGGTCCTGGGTGGCTCTAGAGGGGTCTGGGGGCTTGTAGAAGGGTCCTGGGGGGCTCTAGAAGGGTCTGGGGGCTTTTAGAAGGGTCTTGGGGGCATCTAGAAAGCTCTGGGAGCTTTTAGAAGGGTTCTGGGCTGCTCTAGAAGGGTGTGGGGTCTTTAAGAAGGGTCCTGGGGTGTCCTAGAAGGGACGGGGTGCCTTAAGAGGGGCCCTGGGGGGCTCTAGAAGGGTCTGGGGGCTTTTAGAAGGGTCCTGGAGTGCTCTAGAAGGGTCTGGGGGCTTTTAGAAAGATCCGGGGAGTGTCTAGATGTGTCTGCGGCCTTTCAGAAGGGTCCTGGGGGGCTCTAGAAGGGTCTGGGGGCTTTTAGAAGGGTCCTGGGGGGGTCTAGAATGGTCTGGGTGCTTTTAGAAGGGTCCTGGGGCCCTCTAGAAGGGTCTGAGTGCTTTTAGAAGGGTCATGGGGGTCTCTAGAAGGGTCTGGGGGCTTTTAGAATGATCCGGGGAGGGTCTAGAAGGTTCTGGGGGCTTTTAGAAGGGTCCTGGGGGGCTCTAGAGGGGTCTGGGGGCTTTTAGAAGGGTCTAGGGGTTCTCTAGAAGGGTCTGGGGGCATTTAGAAGTATCCTGGGGGCCTCTAGAAGGGTCTGGGATCTATTAGAGTGGTCCGGCGGGGATCTAGAAGGGTCTGGGGGTTTTTAGAAGGGTCCTGGGGGTCTCTAGAAGGGTCTGGTTGCTTTTAGAAGGGTCCTGGGAGGCTCTAGAAGGGTCTGGGTGCTTTTATAAGGGACCGGGGAGCCTCTAGAAGGGTCTGGGTGCTTTTAGAAAGGTCCTGGGGGGCTCTAGAAGGGTCTAGAGGCTTTTAGACGAGTCCTGGGGGCCTCTAGAAGGGTCTGGGGGCTTTTAGAAGGGTCCTGGGTGGATCTAGATTGGTCTGGGGGCTTGTAGAAGGGTCCTGGGGGGCTCTAGAAGGGTCTGGGGGCTTGTAGAATGGTCCTGGGGGGGCTCTAGAAGGGTCTGGGGGCTTTTAGAAGGGTCCTGGGGGCCTCTAGAAGGGTCTGGGGGCTTTTAGAAGGGTCCTGGGAGGCTCTAGAAGGGTCTGGGGGCTTTTAGAAGGGTCCTGGGTGGCTCTAGAATGGTCTGGTGGCTTTTAGAAGGGTCCTGGGAGGATCTAGAATAGTCTGGGGGCTTTTAGAAGGATCCTGGGAGGCTCTAGAAGGGTCTGGGGGCTTTTAGAATGGTCCTGGGATGCTCTAGAAGGGTCTTGGTGCTTTTAGAAGGGTCCTGGAGGGCTCTAGAAGGTTCTGGGTGCTTTCAGAAAGGTCCAGGGGGCCTCTAGAAGGGTCTGGATGCTTTTAGAAGGGTCCGGGGGGGCTCTAGAATGGTCTGGGGGCTTTTAGACGGGTCCTGGCGTGCTCTAGAAAGGTCTGGGGACTTTTAGAAGGGTCCTGGGGGGCTCTAGAAGGGTCTGGGGTCTTTTAGAAGGGTCCTGGAGGTCTCTAGAAGTGTCTGGGGGCTTTTAGAAGCGTCCTGGGTGGCTCTAGAAGGGTCTGGGGGCTTTTAGAAGGGTCCTGGGGGTCTCTAGAAGGGTCTGGGAACTTTTCGAAGGGTCCTGGGAGTTTCTAGAAGGGTCTGGGGGCTTTTAGATCTGTCCTGGGATGCTCTAGAAGGGTCTGGGGGCTTTTAGAACTGTCCTGGGATGCTCTAGAAGGTTCTGGGGGCTTTCAGAAGGGTCCTGGGTGGCTCTAGAAGGGTCTGGAGGCTTTAAGAAGGGTCCGGGGGGGCTCTAGAAGAGTCTGGGGGCTTTTAGAAGGGTCCTGGGGTGCTCTAGAAGGGTGTGGGGTCTTTAAGAAGGGTCCTGGGGTGTCCTAGAAGGGACGGGGTGCCTTAAGAGGGGCCCTGGGGGGCTCTAGAAGGGTCTGGGTGCTTTTATAAGGGACCGGGGAGCCTCTAGAAGGGTCTGGGTGCTTTTAGAAAGGTCCTGGGGGGCTCTAGAAGGGTCTAGAGTCTTTTAGACGAGTCTTGGGGGCCTCTAGAAGGGTCTGGGGGCTTTTAGAAGGGTCCTGGGTGGATCTAGATTGGTCTGGGGGCTTGTAGAAGGGTCCTGGGGGGCTCTAGAAGGGTCTGGGGGCTTGTAGAATGGTCCTGGGGGGGCTCTAGAAGGGTCTGGTGGCTTTTAGAAGGGTCCTGGGGGCCTCTAGAAGGGTCTGGGGGCTTTTAGAAGGGTCCTTGGGGGCTCTAGAAGGGTCTGGGTGCTTGTAGAAAGGTCCTGGTAGGCTCTAGAAGGGTCTGGGGGCTTTTAGAAGGGTCCTGGGGTGCTCTAGAATGGTCTGGGTGCTTTTAGAAGGGTCCTGTGAGGCTCTAGAAGGGTCTGGGGGCTTTTAGAAGGGTCCTGGGTGGCTCTAGAATGGTCTGGTGGCTTTTAGAAGGGTCCTGGGAGGATCTAGAATAGTCTGGGGGCTTTTAGAAGGATCCTGGGAGGCTCTAGAAGGGTCTGGGGGCTTTTAGAATGGTCCTGGGATGCTCTAGAAGGGTCTTGGTGCTTTTAGAAGGGTCCTGGAGGGCTCTAGAAGGTTCTGGGTGCTTTCAGAAAGGTCCAGGGGGCCTCTAGAAGGGTCTGGATGCTTTTAGAAGGGTCCGGGGGGGGATCTAGAATGGTCTGGGGGCTTTTAGACGTGTCCTGGCGTGCTCTAGAAAGATCTGGGGACTTTTAGAAGGGTCCTGGGGTGCTCTAGAAGGGTCTGGGGTCTTTTAGAAGGATCCGGGGAGTGTCTATAAGTGTCTGCGGCCTTTCAGAAGGGTCCTGGGGGGCTCTAGAAGGGTCTGGGGGCTTTTAGAAGGGTCCTGGGGGGGTCTAGATGGGTCTGGGGGCTTTTAGAATGGTCCTGGGAGGCTCTAGAATGGTCTGGGTGCTTTTAGAAGGGTTCTGGGTGCCTCTTGAAGGGTCTGGGGGCATTTAGAAGGGTCCTGGGGGGCTCTAGAAGGGTCTAGGGGCTTTTAGAAGGGTCCTGGGGGGCTCTAGAAGGGTCTGGGGTCTTTTAGAATGATCCTGGGGGCTCTAGAAGGGTCTGGGGTCTTTTCGAAGGATCCGGGGAGGGTCTAGAAGGTTCTGGGGGCTTTTAGAAGTGTCCTAGTGGTATCTAGAAGGGTCTGGGGGCTTTTAGATGGGTCCTAGGGGGCTCTAGAAGGGTCTGGGGGCTTTTGGAATGATCCTGGGGGGCTCTAGAAGGGTCTGGGGGCTTTTGGAATGATCCTGGGACGGTCTAGAAAGGTCTGGGTGCTTTTTGAAGGATCATAGGTGGCTCTAGAAGGGTCTGGGGGCTTTTAGAAGGATCCGGGGAGGGTCTAGAAGGGTCTGGGGGCTTTTAGAAGGTTCCTGGGGTTCTCTAGAAGGGTCTGGTTGCTTTTAGAAGGGTACTGGGAGGCTCTAGAAGGGTCGGGGTGCTTTTATAAGGGTCCGGGGAGCCTCTAGAAGGGTCTGGGTGATTTTAGAAAGGTCCTGGGGGGCTCTAGAAGGGTCTAGAGGCTTTTAGACGAGTCTTGGGGGCCTCTAGAAGGGTCTGGGGGCTTTTAGAAGGGTCCTGGGTGGATCTAGATTGGTCTGGGGGCTTGTAGAAGGGTCCTGGGGGGCTCTAGAAGGGTCTGGGGGCTTGTAGAATGGTCCTGGGGGGGCTCTAGAAGGGTCTGGTGGCTTTTAGAAGGGTCCTGGGGGCCTCTAGAAGGGTCTGGGAGCTTTTAGAAGGGTCCTTGGGGGCTCTAGAAGGGTCTGGGTGCTTGTAGAAAGGTCCTGGTAGGCTCTAGAAGGGTCTGGGGGCTTTTAGAAGGGTCCTGGGGTGCTCTAGAATGGTCTGGGTGCTTTTAGAAGGGTCCTGTGAGGCTCTAGAAGGGTCTGGGGGCTTTTAGAAGGGTCCTGGGTGGCTCTAGAATGGTCTGGTGGCTTTTAGAAGGGTCCTGGGAGGATCTAGAATAGTCTGGGGGCTTTTAGAAGGATCCTGGGAGGCTCTAGAAGGGTCTGGGGGCTTTTAGAATGGTCCTGGGATGCTCTAGAAGGGTCTTGGTGCTTTTAGAAGGGTCCTGGAGGGCTCTAGAAGGTTCTGGGTGCTTTCAGAAAGTTCCAGGGGGCCTCTAGAAGGGTCTGGATGCTTTTAGAAGGGTCCGGGGGGGCTCTAGAATGGTCTGGGGGCTTTTAGACGTGTCCTGGCGTGCTCTAGAAAGATCTGGGGACTTTTAGAAGGGTCCTGGGGTGCTCTAGAAGGGTCTGGGGTCTTTTAGAAGGATCCGGGGATTGTCTATAAGTGTCTGCGGCCTTTCAGAAGGGTCCTGGGGGGCTCTAGAAGGGTCTGGGGGCTTTTAGAAGGGTCCTGGGGGGGTCTAGAAGGGTCTGGGGGCTTTTAGAAGGGTCCTGGGAGGCTCTAGAATGGTCTGGGTGCTTTTAGAAGGGTTCTGGGTGCCTCTTGAAGGGTCTGGGGGCATTTAGAAAGGTCCTGGGGGGCTCTAGAAGGGTCTAGGGGCTTTTAGAAGGGTCCTGGGGGGCTCTAGAAGGGTCTGGGGGCTTTTAGAATGATCCTGGGGGGCTCTAGAAGGGTCTGGGGTCTTTTCGAAGGATCCGGGGAGGGTCTAGAAGGGTCTGGGGGCTTTTAGAAGTGTCCTAGGGGACTCTAGAAGGGTCTGGGGGCTTTTAGATGGGTCCTAGGGGGCTCTAGAAGGGTCTGGGGGCTTTTGGAATGATCCTGGGGGGCTCTAGAAGGGTCTGGGGGCTTTTGGAATGATCCTGGGGGGCTCTAGAAGGGTCTGGGGGCTTTTAGAATGATCCGGGGACGGTCTAGAAAGGTCTGGGTGCTTTTTGAAGGATCATAGGTGGCTCTAGAAGGGTCTGGGGGCTTTTAGAAGGATCCGGGGAGGGTCTAGAAGGGTCTGGGGGCTTTTAGAAGGTTCCTGGGGTTCTCTAGAAGGGTCTGGTTGCTTTTAGAAGGGTACTGGGAGGCTCTAGAAGGGTCGGGGTGCTTTTATAAGGGCCCGGGGAGCCTCTAGAAGGGTCTGGGTGATTTTAGAAAGGTCCTGGGGGGCTCTAGAAGGGTCTAGAGGCTTTTAGACGGGTCCTGGGGACCTCTAGAAGGGTCTGGGTGCTTTTAGAAGGGTCCTGGGTGGCTCTAGAGGGGTCTGGGGGCTTGTAGAAGGGTCCTGGGGGGCTCTAGAAGGGTCTGGGGGCTTTTAGAAGGGTCTTGGGGGCATCTAGAAAGCTCTGGGAGCTTTTAGAAGGGTTCTGGGCTGCTCTAGAAGGGTGTGGGGTCTTTAAGAAGGGTCCTGGGGTGTCCTAGAAGGGACGGGGTGCCTTAAGAGGGGCCCTGGGGGGCTCTAGAAGGGTCTGGGGGCTTTTAGAAGGGTCCTGGAGTGCTCTAGAAGGGTCTGGGGGCTTTTAGAAAGATCCGGGGAGTGTCTAGATGTGTCTGCGGCCTTTCAGAAGGGTCCTGGGGGGCTCTAGAAGGGTCTGGGGGCTTTTAGAAGGGTCCTGGGGGGGTCTAGAATGGTCTGGGTGCTTTTAGAAGGGTCCTGGGGCCCTCTAGAAGGGTCTGAGTGCTTTTAGAAGGGTCATGGGGGTCTCTAGAAGGGTCTGGGGGCTTTTAGAATGATCCGGGGAGGGTCTAGAAGGTTCTGGGGGCTTTTAGAAGGGTCCTGGGGGGCTCTAGAGGGGTCTGGGGGCTTTTAGAAGGGTCTAGGGGTTCTCTAGAAGGGTCTGGGGGCATTTAGAAGTATCCTGGGGGCCTCTAGAAGGGTCTGGGATCTATTAGAGTGGTCCGGCGGGGATCTAGAAGGGTCTGGGGGTTTTTAGAAGGGTCCTGGGGGTCTCTAGAAGGGTCTGGTTGCTTTTAGAAGGGTCCTGGGAGGCTCTAGAAGGGTCTGGGTGCTTTTATAAGGGACCGGGGAGCCTCTAGAAGGGTCTGGGTGCTTTTAGAAAGGTCCTGGGGGGCTCTAGAAGGGTCTAGAGGCTTTTAGACGAGTCCTGGGGGCCTCTAGAAGGGTCTGGGGGCTTTTAGAAGGGTCCTGGGTGGATCTAGATTGGTCTGGGGGCTTGTAGAAGGGTCCTGGGGGGCTCTAGAAGGGTCTGGGGGCTTGTAGAATGGTCCTGGGGGGGCTCTAGAAGGGTCTGGGGGCTTTTAGAAGGGTCCTGGGGGCCTCTAGAAGGGTCTGGGGGCTTTTAGAAGGGTCCTGGGAGGCTCTAGAAGGGTCTGGGGGCTTTTAGAAGGGTCCTGGGTGGCTCTAGAATGGTCTGGTGGCTTTTAGAAGGGTCCTGGGAGGATCTAGAATAGTCTGGGGGCTTTTAGAAGGATCCTGGGAGGCTCTAGAAGGGTCTGGGGGCTTTTAGAATGGTCCTGGGATGCTCTAGAAGGGTCTTGGTGCTTTTAGAAGGGTCCTGGAGGGCTCTAGAAGGTTCTGGGTGCTTTCAGAAAGGTCCAGGGGGCCTCTAGAAGGGTCTGGATGCTTTTAGAAGGGTCCGGGGGGGCTCTAGAATGGTCTGGGGGCTTTTAGACGGGTCCTGGCGTGCTCTAGAAAGGTCTGGGGACTTTTAGAAGGGTCCTGGGGTGCTCTAGAAGGGTCTGGGGTCTTTTAGAAGGATCCGGGGATTGTCTATAAGTGTCTGCGGCCTTTCAGAAGGGTCCTGGGGGGCTCTAGAAGGGTCTGGGGGCTTTTAGAAGGGTCCTGGGGGGGTCTAGAAGGGTCTGGGGGCTTTTAGAATGGTCCTGGGAGGCTCTAGAATGGTCTGGGTGCTTTTAGAAGGGTTCTGGGTGCCTCTTGAAGGGTCTGGGGGCATTTAGAAAGGTCCTGGGGGGCTCTAGAAGGGTCTAGGGGCTTTTAGAAGGGTCCTGGGGGGCTCTAGAAGGGTCTGGGGGCTTTTAGAATGATCCTGG
>JAUNZM010001492.1:0-55639 GCA_033459285.1 Clamator glandarius | reverse complement strand
GACTAAGTTGATAATTAATAAAAAATATTATCCTCAAAGCAACAGAATATTACTAAAAAAACATATGTAAGAAAAAAAACCCGGGTATTCCCCATCACCTTCTGATCAATTCCAGGTGTCCACATCCAGGTTAAAGTACAAACCAAATGATCAAGGCACATCAGCCAAATTATATGCTTCAGAGTTTCCAGAAACACCACATAGATTTTAATAATTTGGGAACAAGATAACCTGTTCACATTGGGGTTGGCAATTTTATTTCCTTAATATGAAAAAAGAGCTATTTCTAAGTTCATGTAAATATCCAGAGCCACTTTTTCACTGTACACTGGATATCACTGAAAAAGTAACCGTGAGTTGTTTTGGGTTTTTTTCTATTTCACTGCCATTTTCATATAATAAGCTTAGTCCCTGCACCTACAAGAAATAATTAGTGAAGGTGGGGGAGGGTGCCCCTTTCTTCGTCACAATTCCATTCCTTGTCCCAGTTTTGGGATTATGTTTTCCTTTAGAGACACTAAGAAAGATTGAGCAAGCAAGCAGATACAACCCACTGTTTAGTGTTCCTATCTGATTTCCATAAATACAGATCACATATAAGCCAAAATGAAATAAACGAAACAAACAAACACCCACCTCAAAAGTACCTTATCGTTTTACGATTGAACATATTTAATTAGTTAAACTCAGAACTCAGGGGAGGAGTAGAATGAGGCATATGGTTCTGTTCCAAATAATTACTGGCATTCAGGATTCAGCGTATCTTTCATAAATTCAATTTCTCAGCACCTGTGAGGACGGAGTCAGAAAGCACTGATCAGCACACAAAGGCAGCGAGAAGCACGGCTTACTGCCCCTTCCTTTGGGGAGCACAGTTGCAAAGGGATTCTTTGCGATTCAGGGGAGAGAGCTGCTGCTGACATAGGCTGCGGGATGGCTCTGGCACCTTACACCGCTAGGTAATCCTCTCGCAGAGCCGTGAGCATTTGGAGATGCCCCGTGCCCCTGTGCCACACAGCAGCGCTCAGTGGGCTGCCCTGGGAGAGCCACAAAGGAATTCTTTCCAAATCCATCCCAGCACAACCCCTTCCCATGGAACTGAACTAACGTAGAGCAGCGTCTGAGTGGGGAAAGACGGGCAGCAGCGCCTGCTACGCACCTGGGCTTCTTCACCTTCTGAACCTTCCTGCCTCGTTTTGGTCTCCGTTTATTTTCTCTCTTCCTTCTTTTCTTCTCTTCATGGATTTCCCACGACTCTGCCCAGGTCGCTTTTCTCTTTCCTTTTCTTTTATTTCCATTTTCACAGTAGGACCCTGCAAGCCTTTCCATCCTACGGTGGGATTAGATAGTTAAAATTAGGATCAACCCGAATTAGTTCTTCATCGAACCAAAGCTAACTCATTTTACCTTCTTCCTTCCAAAAGGATCTTGGATCCTTCTGCTCCAAGCCGGGACTCTTCCGAGGTCTCTGCGGTGCTTGCAGGCAACGCGGCGGGTGCCTAAACAATGAATGTCAGCGTTAGCAGGTGGCAAGGGGCACCCTGGGGTGGTAAAGTGACAGACTGTCCCGTTGCTACTTCAAGTCGCCAGAGCAGATCCCTTTGGCTGGTTGGCATTAGCCCTTCTACCAAGGGTCTGACTTTGGAAGACAATGTTCACAGGGGCGGGTGAGGCTGAGTTTGTTTGTGGGGGCATTCTGCAGGCTGCCTGAGGTCCCCGTCCAGGCAAGAAAAGGATTGCCAGCTGTGTTCTGCCAGAGTTTCTTCCACCCTCCCGAGACAGAGTCTGCAGATACCCCTCTGCTGCACCACTGCCTTCCGCGGCAGGAGGCTTTGCTTTTGAAATCTATACCTCTTCCTGCAGTGATGCCACCAGCGTGCCTGCTTCTGATGCTTTCTGGACGACGATTGGAGAGGCTGGTGTGTCCAGGGAAGCTTTGGGTTGGTGCTGCACAGCTGCTTTGCATGCAGGGCCACGTTGCGCTTCCAAAGGCAGCTCTGGAGGGCAAAAGCACATGCAGCCAAGTAACTTCTTAGAAGTGGCCAGCGGCTAGAGCACAACCCACCCAAAGCCCTGCCCCAGCTGTCTGCTCAGAGGGTGGCAGCCACCAGCCCCTCCTACCTGTGGATCTGCCCAGGGATGCAGTTTGTTCCTCAGTTGTGGAGGGACTGCAAATACCCTCTGTCTCCTCCCCAAAGATTTCACACTGGTGTTCAATGAGGAACTCCACCAGTGCCTTCACCTGCACATGGAAAACCCCTGGTTTTGGCACGGTGCCTGAAAGTGCGTCAAGCAGCCTTTCCCACTCCTGACCCTTCTGTCTGCACAGAAGGCTGTCACCGTGGGGCTGCTCTTCCCAGCAGCACTTGCTGGAGAAAGAGGGCAGCCAGAGACCTCTCAAGAGCCAAGCTCTTCTAGACTGGGAAGGCTGCAGCCGGCTTCTGAGCCCAGAGTACCTTCTTTGAAACCTCCACCATGGCCTCCAGCGAGAGCAGCTCCTCGTTGGTCGGGCTCAGCAGGTTTGGTCCAACGCAGATGGCCAGGTTGCTGTAGCTCATCCTGCTGGTGGCTGCATTGCGGCCAATGCGCTGGAGGAGAGTCAGCAGCCGTTCCAGGAGGAGGAGATTGGCGGCAGGCAACTTGCTGGCCACTCTGTGGGAACAGCAACACAAGGTTCATAGAATCACAGAATAACCAGGTTGGAAGAGACCCACCGGATCATCGAGTCCAACCATCCCTATCAAACACTAACCCACGCCCCTTAGCACCTCGTCCACCCGTGCCTTAAAAACCTCCAGGGAAGGTGACTCAAATCCCTCCCTGGGCAGCCTGATTTTCCCCAAGTCTATGCAGGGGAAGCTTCCCTGTCCATGCCCTTTGGCCCCAAACCCAAGCCCAGCCCAGAAACAGCTGCCAGCCAGAAAACACCCCTTTGGAAGGAGCCCGGCCCTTTGCAGGCTAGTCCCAGGCCTCCACAAAGTCACTGCTCAAAAGACAAGTTGCCAGCCACACTTACGCCTTCAGCCCTTCCACCTTCTCCCAATCGCTTGTCTTCTCCATAGCTCCCATCCAGTCGTTGTAGAGACTGCTGACGAGCAGCTTGCCAGGGATGCTTCGGAGAAAGTCCTGCAATGGCAACGGCTCCAGGTGAGCCCTTGAAGAGTCCAGGAGAGCCAGGAGCTCTTCCCTGCTGCAGGTCAGAAGTGCTCACCTTCAAGATGCCCGCCAGCAGGTGCACAGGCTGGCTTCCCAGGTCAGCAGCCACACCGCGGTCCAGGGCCTCCCGCAGCTCCTGAAGCGACGACACGCACTCCGCTCTCCGAAAGACGCCTTCTGTCGATGGTCCACGTTGGTGCAGGATATCCAGGAGCTCCTGCAGGGTGCACACAAGAAGATTTGCTTGGCTGAAGAGCTGCCTTCTGACAGCGGTGGCCAGGGCGGCAGCTCTGCACAACCCCCCGGCTCCCTCCCATGGCAAATACGCTGAGACCAGAAGCACCAGGCTCGGATGAAGAGCCCGGTGGCCATGCTGGGAGCTCCTGGAGACACCCAGCACGTGTCCAGAGAAGGTGGAGGGAAGGCGAAGGACACTCTGGCCACGCTGGCTTACCTGGATGGGCTGGGGCAGCGTGCAGTCCTCCCCACAGAGGGCTGCCAGGGGCTGTGCAAAGAGCCCTCTGCTAGAGCCGGAGCCTGCCTGTCCTGGCTCCCGGGCAGCCGTTGGGCTCCGCCGCAGAGCAAAGGGCCAGGGCAGCCCCCTCCTCTTCGTCCTGCTCCCTCCTGCTGCAAAGGGAAACAGAGAGAGAGCCATCAATGGGGACCGCCAGGACAGCGCTCCTGCGGGCAGCCCTGCTCTGCCCTGCCCTGACAGGGAGCAGGACGGGCTGGGAGCCGGGAGCTGAAAGCACGGCTTCTCCGCAATGCCTGCGCCTCAGAGGCTCCGGAGAGCCAGGGTGCTAGCAGGACAGCCTGAGCCAGCCCTCAGCCTGCCCTCCTCAAGGCAGCGGGCAGCAGCCCAGGCTCCGTGTCCTCAGAGAAGCACGTTCAGCAGCCACTCTCCAAATGTCGTCCTTCCTCGTCCGGCTGACATCTTCCCTTGGTGGTGACAAACCTGCACGACAACACTCAGGGGACAAGAGAGCAGAGCTAATGCCTGCTCAGCCCATCCTCCTGACTCCAAGGATGGAGCAGAGACAGGCACCACCTCGGGCACTCAGCAATGTCCCCTCTGCCCCTCCGTGCAAGCGACAGTCAACAAGGGAACGAGGGGACCCCGGCGGATCAGCACTCGCCTGCTGCAGAGCGATGGGGACCACCTTGCTCAAGGTGAAGGACAGCTGCAGCAGCATCCCGGCTTCTGCAGAAGAGCTACTTGCCCGAGGAAAGAAGGTCCTCCCAACCTTTCTTTCCAACACTCACCTGCTAGCTGGGAACATCCCCCTCCATTGCCAGAAGGCACCGCTGGAGGCCCTTGCTTGCCGTCATCCTGCAAGAACCAGGTTGTGCTTAGAGAGCAGCCCTAGAGGAGAAAGAGCAAGCGGCCACCCAGCACCAGCAGCCTGAGGGTGGAAGGTATCCTCCCTGGCACAACCCGCCAGGCCGTGCCGGCATTCCCGCTGGCTCCCCAACCCCTCAGCTCCCCACGGGGCACCGAGGGACCCTCTCACAAAAGGTCCCCCCACTCCCCAGGGATCTTGGGCTCTCTAGCACAGCAGCAGGAGGGTGAAAGGCAGCCTTTCTCACCATTGCCTGGGCCTCAAGTAGCTTCTCTAGGCTCCTGGCACGCACTGTCCTCCACTGGGCAAGAGAGAAGCAGTGGAAGAAGGGGAGAAGCAATGCTCTCCTGCTTGGTGGAGGAGCAATGCTCAGGGACAGAGCTGAGGGGAGAGATACTCACAGCACGGCAGCAGCTCAGCTCCTTCTCCAGGACTTCGATGGAAGTCAGTCGTGTCACGCGGGCTTTCTTCTCCTCTTCTGATCTCCTGGACACGGGGAAGGGATAGAAAGAGTGAACCCCGAGCCACCTCCTTTCTCTCCAGAGGAAGCGGTTGCAAACCTCCCCCACGTAACGCCCCAGCGCCAAGCAGAGAGCAGAGCTGCCTGCATTGCTCCTGCCTGCCAGGCAACCAGCCATGCTTCCCCGCCTGCCTCTCTCTGTTGCAAACAGCGCAAGAAGAGACTTTGCATCCCTGAACGATCCCCATCTGCCTCAAAGCTGCCGGCATCTGCAGGGACACCTGTCCCCACCTGGGGAGCTGTGTTCCCCCATGTGCCTTCGCATGCATGGTCCCCAGGCTTACCCCAGCAGTGTGCCCACCCAGAGCTCCTTCAGCGCCTGGGAGCTGCAGAAAGAGAGGAGAAGCAGCGTCAGACCCCACTGGCGCCCCGAGCCTGCAGGCAGAGGCAGGTGCCTGCACAGCCCTGCCCATAGGCAAGGACACTGGGGCAGGACCAAGTCCCATGGGGCAGGACAGAGGCGTTGCCCAAGCTCTGCCTCCCTCTGTCCTGCCAGAGGAGCTGCTCTGGCCTGTCCCTGCTGGCAAGCAAAAGGGGATGGGGAGAAGCAGGAGTGAGAAATGTCTCCCATCCTTCTTGTTTCTTCTGCCTGTATGCCCACCCCACACACCCAACGCAGCACACACAGCCTCACTCCCTCCCTCTCTCCCTCCATCCTTCCCTCCCTCCCTCCTTCCTCCCTCCCTCTCTCCCTCCATCCTTCCATCCCTCTCTCCATCTCTCCCTCTCTCCCTCCATCCTTCCCTCCCTCCCTCTCTCCCTCCATCCTTCCTTCCCTCCCTCCATCCTTCCTTCCCTCCCTCCATCATTCCTCCCTCCCTCCTGCCCACCCTTCCACCCTCCTTCTCTCCCTCCCTCTCTCCCTCTCTCCCTCCATCCTTCCTCACTCCCTCCATCTCTCCCTCTCTCCCTCCATCCTTCCCTCCCTCCTGCCCACCCTTTTTCTATACCTCCCTCCCTCCCTCCCTCCCTCCATCCTTCCCCTCCTTCCCTCCCTCCCAACCTCTCTCCCTCTCTCCCTCCAATCTTCCCTCCCTCAATCCTGCCCACACTTCCCCCCTCCCTCTCTCCCTGCCTCCCCCCCTCTCTCCCTCCCTCCCCTCCCTCCCTCCCTCCCTCTATCCTTCCCTCCCTCCCTCCCTCCCAACCTCTCTCCTTCTCTCCCTCCATCCTTCCCTCCCTCCCTCCCTCCCTCCATCTCTCCCTCTGTCCCTCCATCCTTCCCTCCCTACTGCCCAACTTTCCTCCCGCCCTCCCTCCCTCCACTATTCCCTCCCTCCCTCTCTCCTTCCATCCTTCCCTCCCTCTCTCCCTCCATCCTTCCCTCTCTCCCTCCATCCTTCCCTTTCTCCCTCCCTCCCTCTCTCTCTCCATCCTTCCCTCCCTCCATTCCTCCATCCCTCTCTACCTCTCTCCATCCATTCTTTCCTCCCTCCATCCCTCTCTCCCTCCATCCCTCTTTCCCTCCCTCACTCCTTGCTGGTGCGCTGCCCGCTCCTTGCCCAGCTTCTGTGTGCAGGACAGAGGCCACGCACAGAATGGCGTGGGCACGGTTGAGAGGCTCTCCTGCCCCTTGCCAGCCCCGACTGTGGCTGCCGAAGCCCAGGGAGAAGGGGGGCCAGCATTGCACCCCACTGCCCAGCAGCCGTGGCACGTGGCACCGCAACTCACGCAAAAGTGGCGATGCAGGAGCCTGCTGGCCAGACGAGGATGAGGGAGTTGCTGCCCTCGCCGCTGCCATCCTCCTCTTCCTCTGGCTGCCCTGCCTCATTCCCACTGCTCAGCACCCACAGCTGGTCGAGGGCCAGGCGGAGCTGTGGGCGCAAGTTGCTGCCAGGTCTGTGGAAAGCAGAGGCAGGCAGTGAGCTGGGGGTGGCCTCCTAGTGGTCCCCGCGGGAAGAGCCCTGTCCCCAACCTGGCCTCGGGACAGAGCGTGGTGCATCCATCACCGAGGTCTTGGGGCCTGGGGCTTGTGCCAAGGTGTCCTTGCCCCGCTCCCAGCACCAGGAATGGGGGACAGGGAGCTGGGCTCCCAGGCTCTTACCGCAACTTGGCGATCACCAGTTCCTCCTGGAGGAGGAGAAGTCGCCTCTCTGTCCTCTTGCGTCCCCAGCTCAGCTGCACATCTGCGCTCAGCACCGCCTCAGCCTCGCTGAGAGCCTCCCTGCAGAGCAGAGCGCGGCAAGCATGAGCAACACTGCTTGGGCAGGCCCCAGCTGTGCCCCGGTGTCCCCAAGCCACCACGGGAGCCCACCTGGAGCTGCAGAAGCAGTTGACCTGGCCCATCCTGGCCGGGACAGGAGGACCCTCGCCGTGCACCAGAGATGTGGCCCAGCCGGGGACAGCGAGGATGGGCAGTGGGGTGCTGGTGCCGGAGAAGCACTGCTCGGGCAGATGCTGCCCCTCACGGCACCGTGCCAGCTCAGCTCCCTCTGCTGTGTCTGGTGCCCGTGGCTCCAACTGACCAACTCGGGGAGCCCAACAGAAAGGGGGCGGGGGCAGGGGGCAGGGGGCGGGGCTTCTTCCCAGGGCTCCCCTGTCTTTTTTTTTTTTTACCTTTCTGTGAAATTTTTTTCCTTAATATCCAGCCTAAATCTCCCCTGGCGGAGCTTGAGGCCATTCCCTCTCATCCTGTCCCCTGTCACTTGAGAGAAGAGCCCAGCTCCCTGCTCTCCACAACCTCCCCTCAGGTAGTTGTAGAGAGCAATGAGGTCTCTCCTCAGCCTCCTCTTCTCCAGGCTAAACAGGAATTATCCCAGTACACCCAGTATGGATCCCATAGATCCCAGTACAGCACTAGTAGGGACCAGCAAGGAACCAGCGTGGGACCAGGCTGGCACCAGTACTCCCAAGATTAACAACAGAAATGCCAGTATGGCACCAGTACAGACCAGTAAGGCACCAGTATGGCACCAGTGGGAGACCAGGATGGGCACCAGGGATGCCAGTGCTTCCAGTATGGCACCAGTATGGACCAGTATGCTACATCCTCCCACCACATTGCAGTGACTCCAAGTGCATCCCACAGACTCCCAGTGTTTCCCAGTGCCCTCCCAGTGCTCCCCAGGGACTCCCAGTACATCCCACTGACTCCTACTATTTCCCAGGGCCCTCTAAATTCTCCTCAGTGACTCCCAGTGTGACCCAGTGACTCCCAGTCCATCCTAGTGACTCCCAGTGTGACCCAGTGTCCTCCCAGAGATTCCCCAGTGCTCATGAGCAAGGGGCCACACTGGGAGGGCACTGGGATGCACTGGCAGTCACTGGGAACCACCAGTGTGGCACCAAGCTGGGATCAGTGCTCCTAGTATGGCACCAGTATGGACAAGTGTGGCACCAGTGCTCCCAGTACGGACACCAGGGACACAAGGGCACCCAGTGTGGCATCATTATGGACCAGTAAGGAACCAGTGTGGGAACAGGATGGGAACAGTACTCCCAGTATGGGCAGCAGGGACACCAGTATGGACCAGTAAGGCACCCCTGCACACCAGCATGGGACCACTGTGGAACCAGTGACCTTCCAGTGCTCTCCAGTGGCCTCCCAGTGCATCCCAGTGCTCCGCAGTGACTCCAAGTGCACTCCCAGTGTGTCCTAGGGCTCCCAGTTCCCACCCAGTGCCTCCCAGTACTCTCCCAGTGCATCCCAGTGATTCCCAGCATTTCCCAGTGAGAAGTGGGGGCGTGGCCTCTGGGGAGTGGGCGTGGCTATGGTATGTGGTGGGCATGTCCATATATGGAGAAAGAGGGGGAGTGGCTATGGGGCGATGGGATGAGACCAATGCAGGGGGCGTGGCCTATGAGGGAGGGGGCGTGGTCTCTGTGGCTTTATCCATTTCTCTCTTACGTAAAATGCTTTGTGGAACCAGCACTTGCTTGAATAGGGAAACACGGACCCTTTATTACAGGCTGGTTGCCCGTCTGAGGTAAAAACCCTTCTGTTTGCTTTGACTTCTTCTCTGAAACGTGTAACTTCCACTCTCCTTCTTCAGCTTCCTCGGTGTTGCCAACATTCATATTTGTGTCCACGTGGTGGTGTTTTTCCAAGCTCTTCTGGAACTCCTCCAGGCTGCTGTACTAGGGGGGATCTGCAGCTGCTTCCCCCCCAGCCGATGTCCAACTTTTCCTTTAAATCCAGACGCTTCATAGATGCAGGAGATTAAAGAACCATTAAAGGTCTGTGGTAGGAGGAACTGTTGAATTTGAGAAGAAGCTGAGACCAGAAATGCTTGAGAGAAGGTCCTAAATAGTAAACTTGAAAGAGAAAAAATAAGCTGATGTTTTACAAGATCAAAAACCGCAACAACCTCTTCTTCTGTTCCGCCTGGAGAAGAGAAGGCTCGGGGGGGGTCTCCTTGATGTGTCTGAACAGCTGAAGGGAGGGAATCACAGAATCACAGAGCGGTTTGGGTTCAAAGGAGCCTCCGAGCCCATCCAGCCCCACCCGCTGCCATGGGCAGGGACACCTCCCACTGCACTGGGGGATTCAAAGCTCCTCGCCATGTGAATAACATACCTGCGCGGTTCTTTAGGCTTCTCTTTGACTCGGGGCTTGGCCTCCACGGACAGAACACGTGCAGGTTGAGCAACAGTTCATCCTCGAGGCAGTTGCTCCAATTTGCACTTCTACTTCTCTGTATTTTCCCGTTGGCCAGTTACCTCTTGTGAAGCTTCTTGCAGGACACTGATTTCTTTTATAATTACTGATACGCTTCTCTTGTAGGTAAAATGCCTCCTGGAACCAGTTTCCTTCACTTAACCCTCAGTGCGGCCAGGGCTGCAGCATCCCCTGGGAGAGGGGGTTGCTCTCCTTCTGTTTATTTTTCAGCTGCTTCAGTGTGTTTGGTGCCCACGTGTTGGATATCGGCTTCCTTTTGTGGATACAAACTGGGGCAAAGCTGGGCTCTGAAGCTGAAAGTTGGGGTGCTGTTGCTAACTTAGCAAAAAGCTGGTGCCGGAGCTTCATTGCTGGTGTTCTTGCAGCTGAAAGCTTCTTAGCGTGCTCATCGCTCCACTTCATGAGTCCTTCACCGTTTAATCGTTTTGTTTAGGCCATGGAGAGATCGAGGCTGCGTTTAGCCGCGGGGAGCCAAACGACGTCGTTAGCAGTGCCTTTCAAACGAACGTCGCTCGTGGTGACCTCTGCATGATGCAGAAATGTCGCTGGCTCGATTCTGAGGTAAAACTGGCTGCAGGAGGATGATATCCTCGTTCGTCGAGCAGCCTCATGGCCCTTGCTGCTGTTTCATTCCTTTGGGAAGCTAGTGTCTTGGTTTACCTCTCAAGCTCACTCCTTATGTTATAGATCATTAATTTCTACGTGAATCTTGTGATGGAAAGAAGAAAGAAGGAAGGATATCCAGCAGTTCATGCTTTTACTGCTTTCTTCTATCAAATACTAACCTCTTCAGGTTACGCAGCAGTGAAGAGTTGGACCCAAGGCCTGGATTTCTTCAAGCAAGATGTTGTCTTGGTCCCTGTCCACCTGACAAACCGCTGGACTCTGGTGGTGAGTCGAATTGGGTTTTTTTAGTTTGGGATTGAATGAGGAGAGAAAACTGGTGAGAAAAACCACATTGATTCTGATGTGTGTGCAGCAGAAGTTTGTGCTTTGTCCGACAGTCCCCTTGGGATCACACGTCACAGACATGAGAAATTTTGTTGACCTACGTTCTTGAGGCAAAGAGTGATTTTGGTTTGTTTTCAACAGCAAATACCCGCAAGAAGAAAGCCGGGTAAACAGGCAACTGGAGCTGGGTTCTTCAGAGTGGACACTTCACATCACGAGGACACGTGTACGTGAGCCCTACTGGGATGCGAAACGTGAACTCTCAACTCCTCCTTTTTAGAGGTCTTGACACTCTCTAAGTCCAAGCTTTTAGAAAGAGCCGTAAGCATCTCATGTTACAGAATCACAGAATCACAGAATAACCAGGTTGGAAGAGACTCACAGGATCGTCGAGTCCAACCATTCCCACCAATCCCTAAACCATGCCCCTAAGTACCTCATCCAGCCGCACCTTAAACACCTCCAGGGAAGGCGAGTCAACCACCTCCCTGGGCAGACTGTTCCAATGCCTAACCACCCCTTCCGTGAAGAATTTTTGCCTTATCTCAAGCCTAAATCTCCCCTGGTGGAGCTTGAGGCCATTCCCCTTCGTCCTGTCCCCTGTTACTTGGGAGAAGAGGGGACAGGATGAGAGGGAATATTCTTATGGTGCCACCTCAGGCAGCAGCTGACCCAGGAAACCATGGAATCGCAGAACGGTTTGGGTCAGGAGGGACCTTAAATCCCATCCAGTTCCAGCCCCTGCTATGGGCAGGGACACCTTCCACACCAACTTACTCAAAGCACCATCCAACCTGGTCTCAACCACGCTGGGATGAAATCTTTCAGCATGACCTCTCCTTGCTGGCTACATGCTTCAGTTTTTGAATTATTCTGCCATGTTCAGGTGAATCTGACTTTGCCTCCACTTCCCAAGACAAACTTCATCTGTTTGGCTTTGTTGGAGAACACAGGCTTTGGAAACAGGCTTGGAATTTGGGATAATGATTCTGGTTGGGAGCACAAGACCTGGTGTGTGACAAAGCAGAGGGTTGAGCGGGTGTTTCCCTGAGTTGGGCTCCAGGAAAGCTGGGGAGGGGCTTACGAGGGCATGGAGCGATAGGGCAAGGCTGGGGGGGTTAAATTGGAAGGGGGAAGATTTTTGTCCTAATGTCCAATCCAAATTCCTCACGATGAGGGCAGTGAGACCCTGGCCCAGGTTGCTTAGAGCAGTAGTGGCTGCCCCATCCCTGGAGATGTTCAATGCCAGGTTGGATGGGGCTTGGAGCACCTGATCCAGTGGGAGGTGTCCCTGCCCATGGCCGGGGTGAGACTGGATGTGCTCTGAGGCCCCTTCCCACCCAAACCATTCAATGATTACATGTACAGCCCAGTCATTCCCAGTCCCTCCTACTACAGACCAATCATTCCCAGTCCCTCCCAGTACAGCCTCGATATTCCCAGTCCCTCCCAGTGCTTCCGCAGTGACCTCCCAGTACAGCCCAGTCATTCCCAGTAACTCCCAGTACAGCCCGTTCATTCCCAGTCCCTCCCAGTACAGCCCGGTCATTCCCAGTCCATCCCAGTAGAGTCCGGTAATTCCCAGTACCTCCCAGTACAGCCCGCTCATTCCCAGTCCCTCCCAGTGCTCCCCGAGTGCCCTCCCAGTACAGCCCAGTCATTCCCAGTCCCTCCCACTACAGCCCGTTCATTCCCACTCCATCCCAGTACAGCCCGCTCATTCCCAGTCCCTCCCAGTGCTCCCCGAATGACCTCCCAGTATATCATGGTCATTCAGAGTAACTCCCAGTGCAGACTAGTCATTCCCAGTCCCACCCAGTACTCCCCCAGTGCCCTCCCAGTACAGCCCGGTCATTCCCAGTCCCTCCCAGTACAGCCTAGTCATTCCAAGTCCATCCCAGTATAGTCCGTTCATTCCCAGTGCCTCCCAGTACAGCCCGTTCATTCCTAGTCATTCCCAGTGCTCCCCCAGTGCCTTACAGTATAGCGCAGTCATTCCCGGTCGCTGCCAGTACAACCCGGCTATTCCCAGTCCCTCCCATTACAACCCGTTAATTCCCAGTTCCCCCCAGTGCCCTTCCAGTGCCCTCCCAGTACAGCCCACTCATTCCCAGTCCCTCCCAGTTCTCCTCCAGTGCCCTCCGAGTACAGCCCGGTAAATCCCAGTCCCTCCAAGTGCTCACCCAGGGCCTTCCCAGTACAGCCCAGTCATTCCCAGTCCCTCCCAGTACATCCTGGTCATCAACAGTTCCTCCCAGTACTCCCTAAGTGCCCTACCAGTACAGCTAAGATATTCCCAGTGCCTCCCAGTGCTCCCAAAGTGCCCTGCCAGTACAGCCCGGTAATTCCCAGTCCCACCCAGTGCACCCCAGTGCCCTCCTAGTACAGCCAGTCATTCCCAGTCCCACCCAGTACCACCTTGTCATTCCCAGTCACTCCCAGAACAGCCCGGTCATTCCCAAGCCCTCCCAGTGCTCGCACAGTGCCCTCCCAGTTTAGCCCAGTCATTCACAATCCCTTCCAGTACATCCCGGTCATTCCCAGTCACTCCCAGAACAGCCAGGTCATTCCCAGCCCCTCCCAGTGCTCCCCCAGTGCTTTCCTAGTATAACCCGGTCATTCCCAGTCCCCCCCAGTACAGCCCGGTCATTCCCAGGCCCTCCCAGTGCTCCCACAGTGCCCTCCCAGTAGAGCCCAGTCATTCCCAGTCCCTCCCAGTGCTCCACCAGTGCCCTCCCAGTACAGCCCGGTCATTCCCAGTCCCTCCTAGTGCTCCCACAGTGCCCTTCCAGTACAACCCTGTCATTCACAGTCCCTCCCATTATTCCCCCAGTGAACACACAGTACAGCCCGGTCATTCCCAGTCCCTCCCAGTGCTCCTGTAGTGCCCTCCCAGTATAGACCAGTCATTCCCAGTACCTCTCAGTGCCCTCCCAGTACAGCCCGGCTATTCCCAGTCCCACCCACTCCAGCTCAGTCATTCCCAGTTCCTCACAGTACAGTCCGTTCATTCTCAGTGCCTCCCAGTACAGCCCGTTCATTCCCAGTCACTCCCAGTGCTCTCCCAGTGCCGTCCCAGTACAGCCCAGTCATTCCGAGTTACTCTCAGTACTCCCTCAGTGCCCTCCCAGTACAGCCCCGTCATTCTCAGTCCCTCCCAATACAGCCGGGTCATTCCCAGTCCCTCCTGCTACTGCCCGGTCATTCCCAGTCCATCCCAGTGCTCCCCACCATCCTCCCAGTACAGCCAAATCACTCCCAGTCCTTCCCAGTGCTCCCCCAGTATCCTCCAAGTAGAGCCCAGTCATTCCCAGTCCCTCCCAGTATAGCCTGATCATTCCCAGTACCTCTCAGTGCCCTAACCATACAGCCGGGCTATTCCCAGTCCCTACCACTACAGCCCGGTCATTCCCTGTGCCTCCCAGTACAGTCCGTTCATTCCCAGTGCCTCCCAGTACAGCCCGGTCATTCCCATTCCAACCTATGCTCCCCCAGTGACCTCCTAGTACCGCCCGGTTACTCCCAGTCCCTACCAGTACAGGCTGGTCATTCCCAGTCCCTCCCAGGCCTCCCCCATTGCCCTCCAAGTACAGCCCGATCATTCCCAGTCCGTCCCAATACAGCCCGGTCATTCCCAGTCCCTCCCAGTACAGCCCGTTCATTCCCAGTCCCTCCCAGTGCTTCCCCAGTGCCCTCCCAGTACAGCCCGGTTATTCCCAGTCCCTCCCAGTACAGCCCGGTCATTCCCAGTCCATCCCAGTACAGCCCAGTCATTCACAGTCCCTCCCAGTGCTCCCCCAGTGCCCTCCAAGTATACCCAGTCATTCCCAGTCCCTCCCAGTATAGGCTGGTTATTCCCAGTCCCTCTCAGTGCCATCCCAGTACAGCCCAGTCATTCCCAGTCCCTACCAATACAGCCCGGCCATTCCCACTCCTTCCCAGTGCTCCCCCAGTGCCTCCCAGTATAGCCCATTAATTCCCAGTCTCTCCCAGTGCTCCCCCAGTGCCGTCCCAGTACAGCCTAGTCATTCCCAGTCACTCCCAGTGCACCACCAATGCCCTCCCAGTACAGCCCAGTCATTCCCAGTCCCTCTCTGTACAGCCCGGTCATTCCCAGTCCCTCCCAGTGCTCCCCCAGTGCCCTCCCAGTATAGCCCAGTCATTCATAATCCCTGCCAGTGCTCACCTAGTGCCCTCCCAGTACATTCCAGTAATTCCCAGTCCCTCCCACTACAGCATGGTCATTCCCAGTCCCTCCCAGTACTCCACCAGTGCCCTCCCAGTACAGCCCAGATATTCCCAGTCCTTACAACTGCGCCCCCAGTGCCCTCCCAGTACAGCCCGGTCTTTCCCACTCCCTCCCAGTACAGCCCGTTCATTCCCATTCACTCTCAGTGCTCCCCCAGTGCCCTCCTAGTACAGTCCGGTTATTCCCAGTCCTTCCGAGTACAGGCTGGTCATTCCCATTCCCTCCCAGGGCTCCCCTAGTGCCCTCCCAGTACATCCCGGTCATTCCCAGTCCCTCCCAGTACAGCCCGTTCATTCCCAGTCACTCCCAGTTCTCCCCCAGTGCCCTCCTAGTACAGCCTGGTTATTCCCAGTCCCTCCCAGGGCTCCCCCAGTGCCCTCCCAGTACAGCCCGGTCTTTCCCAGTCCCTCCCAGTACAGCCTGGTCATTCCTAGTGCCTCCCAGTACAGCCCGTTCATTCCCATTCACTCTCAGTGCTCCCCCAGTGCCCTCCTAGTACCGCCCGGTTATTCCCAGTCCTTCCGAGTACAGGCTGGTCATTCCCATTCCCTCCCAGGGCTCCCCCAGTGCCCTCCCAGTATATCCCGGACATTCCCAGTCCCTCCCAGTATAGTCCGTTCATTCCCAGTGCCTCCCAGTACAGCCCGTTCATTCCAAGTCACTCCCAGTGCTCCTCCAGTGCCCTTCCAGTACAGCCCGGTCATTTCCAGTCCCTCCCAGTACAGCCCGTTCATTCCCAGTCACTCCCACTTCTCCCCCAGTGCCCTCCCAGTACAGCCCGGTCATTCCCAGTCCCTCCCAGTACAGCCCGGTCATTTCCAGTCCCTCCCAGTCCTCCCACAGTGCCCTCGCAGTACAACCCCTTCATTCCCAGGCCCTCCGATTATTCCCCCAATGCACGCCCAGTACAGCCCGGTCAATCCCAGTCCCTACCAGTGCTCCCTCAGTGCCCTCCCAGTATAGCCCAGTCATTCCCTATCCCTCCCAGTACATCCAGGTCATTCCCAGTTCCTTCCAGTGCTCCCACAGTGCCCTCCCAGTACAGCAAGGTCATTCCCAGTCCCTTTCTGTACAGCCCGGTCATTCCCAGTCCCTCCCATTGCTTCCCAAGTGCCCTCCCAGTTTAGCCCGGTCATTCATAGTCCCTGCCAGTGCTCCCCTATTTTCCTCCCAGTACATTCCAGTCATTCCCAGTCCCTCCCACTACAGCATGGTCATTCCCAGTCCCTTCCAGTACTCCCCCAGTGACCTTTCCAGTGCAGCCCAGATATTCCCATTCCCTCATATTACTCCCTCAGTGCCCTCCCAGTATAGCGTGATCATTCCCAGTGCCTCTCAGTGCCCTCCCAGTACAGCCCGGCTATTCCCAGTCCCTCCCACTACAGCCTGTTCATTCCCAGTCCTTCCCAGTACAGTCCGTTCATTCCCAGTGTCTCCCAGTACAGCCCATTCATTCCCAGTCACTCCCAGTGCTCCCCAAGTGCTATCCCAGTACTGCCCGGTCATTCCCAGTCCCACCCAGTGCTCCCCCAGTGCCCTCCTAGTACAGCCAGTCATTCCCAGTCCCTCCCAGTACCACCTGGTCATTCCCAGGCCCTCCAAGAACAGCCTGGTCATTCCAAGGCCCTCCCAGTGCTACCGCATTGCCCTCCCAGTATAGCCCAGTCATTCCATATCCCTCCCAGTATATCTGGGTCATTCCCAGTCCCTCCCAGTACAGCCCGATCAATCCCAGTCCCTCCCAGTGCTCCCTCAGTGCTTTCCCAGTACAGCCCGGTCATTCCCAGTCTCTCCCAGTGCTCCACCAGTGCCCTCCCAGTATAGCCAAATCATTCATAATCCCTGCCAGTGATCCCCTAGTGCACTCCCAGTACATTCCAGTCATTCCCAGTCCCTCCCACTACAGCATGGTCATTCCTAGTCCCTCCCAGTACTCCCCCAGTGCCCTCCCAGTACAGACCAGATATTCCCAGTCCTTACAACTGCTCCCCCAGTGCCTTCCCAGTGCAGCCCAGATATTCCCAGTCCCTCACATTACTCCCTCAGTGCCCTCCCAGTATAGCCTGATCATTCCCAGTACCTCTCAGTGCCTGGCTATTCCCAGTCCCTCCCACTACAGCCCGGTCATTCCCAGTGCCTCCCAGTACAGCCCGTTCATTCCCAGTCACTCCCATTGCTCCCCCAGTGCCCTCCTAGTACAGCCCTGTTATTCCCAGTCCCTCCCAGTTGAGGCTGGTCATTCCCAGTCCCTCCCAGGGCTCCCCCAGTCCCTCCCAGTACAGTCCGTTTATTCCCAGTGCCACCCAGTACAGCCCGTTCATTCCAAGTCACTCTCAGTGCTCCCCTAGTGCCCTCGCAGTACAGCTCGGTTATTCCCATTCCCTCCCAGTACAGCCCGTTAATTCCCAGTCACTCCCAGTGCTTCCCCAGTGCCCTCCCAGTACAGCCCGTTCATTCCCAGTCACTCCCACTGTTCCCAAAGTGCCCTCCCAGTACATCCCGGTCATTCCCAGTCCCTACCAGTATAGCCCGGTCATTCCCAATAAACTCCCAGTACAGCCCGTTCATTCCCATTCCCTCCCAGTGCTCCACCAGTGCCCTCTCAATACAGCCCGCTCATTCCCAGTCCCTCCCAGTATAGCCCGGTCATTCCCAGTCCCTCCCAGCACAGCTAAGTCATTCCCAGTCCTTCCCAGTACATCATGGTCATTCCCAGTTCCTCCCAGTACAGCCCAGATATTCCCAATCCCTCCCAGTGTTCCCCAGGTGCCCTCCCAGTACAGCCTGGTAATTCCCAGTCTCACCCAGTGCTCCCCCAGTGCCCTCCTAGTACAGCCAGTCATTCCCAGTCCCTCCCAGTATCACCTGGTCATTTCCAGTCCCTCCAAGAACAGCCCGGTCATTCCCCGTCACTCCCAGTGCTCCTTAAGTGCCTCCCAGTATAGCCCAGTCATTCCCTATCCCTCCCAGTACATCCCGGTCATTCCCAGTCCCTCACAGTAGATCCCACACATTCCCAGTCCCTCCCAGTACAGCCCGGTCATTCCCAGTCCCTCCCAGTGCTCCCACACTGCCATGCCCGTACAGCCCGCTCACTCCCATTCCCTCCCCGTGCTCCCCCAGTGGCCTCACAGTATAGCCCAGTCATTCCCAGTCACTCCCAGTTCACCACCAATGCCCTCCCAGTACAGCCCAGTCATTTCCAGTCCCGCTCTGTACAACCCGGTCATTCCCAGTCCCTCCAAGTGCTACCACAGTGCCCTCCCAGTACAACCCTGTCATTCCCAGTCCCTGCCATTATCACTAAATCCTGGTTATTCCCGGTCCCTCCCAGTGCTCCTGCAGTGCCCTCCCAGTACAGCCCAGTCATTCCTCAGTCCCTCCCAGTAGAGCCCACACATTCCCAGTCTTTTCCAGTACAGCCCGGTCATTCCCAGTCCCTCCCAGTGCTCCCGCACTGCCATCCCAGTACAGCCTGTTCATTCCCAGTCCCTCCCAGTGCTCCCCCAGTGCCCTCCCAATACAGCATGGTCATTCCCAGTCCCTCCCAGTACTCCACCAGTGCCCTCCCAGTACAGACCAGATATTCCCAGTCCTTACAACTGCTCCCCCAGTGCCTTCCCAGTGCAGCCCAGATATTCCTAGTCCCTCACATTACTCCCTCAGTGCCCTCCCAGTACAGCCCGGCTATTCCCAGTCGCTCCCACTACAGCCCGGTCGTTCCCAGTGCCTCCCAGTACAGCCCGGTCATTTCCAGTGTCTCCCAGTACAGCCCTTTCATTCCCACTCCCTCCCAGGGCTCCCCCAGTGCCCTCCCAGTACAGCCCGGTCATTCCCAGTCCCTCCCAGTACAGCCTGGTCATTCTCAGTCCCTCCCAGTATATTCCGTTCATTCCCAGTGCCTCCATGTACAGCCCGTTCATTCCCTGTCACTCCCAGTGCTCCCCCAGTGCCCTCCCAGTACAGAACGGTCATTTCCACTCTCTCCCAGTACAGTCCGGTCATTCCCAGTACCTCCCAGTACAGTCCGGTCATTCCCAGTCCCTCCCTGTGCTCCCCCAGTGTCCTGCCAGTACAGCCCACTCATTCCCAGTCCCTCCCAGTGCTGACCCAGTGCCCTCCCAGTAAAGCCCTGTCATTCCCAGTCACTACCAGTGCACCACCAATGCCCTCCCAGTACAGACCAGTCATTCCCAGCCCTTCTCTGTACAGCCTGGTCATTCCCAGTCCCTCCCAGTTCTCCCCCAGTGCCCTCCCAGTACAGCCCAGTCATTCCCAGTCACTCCCAGTGCACCCCCAAGACCCTTTCAGTAGAGCCCAGTCATTCCCAGTCCCTCTCTGTACAGCCCGGTCATTCCCAGTCCCTCCCAGTGCTACCCCAGTGCCCTCCCAGTATAGCCTGGTCATTCATAGTCCCTGCCAGTGCTCCCCTACTGCCCTCCCAGTACATTCCAGTCATTCCCAGTCCCTCCCACTACAACATGGTCATTGCCAGTCCCTCCCAGTACTCCACCAGTGCCCTCCCAGTACAGACCAGATATTCCCAGTCCTTACAACTGCTCCCCCAGTGCCTTCCCAGTGTAGCCCAGATATTCCCAGTCCCTCACCTTACTCCCTCAGTGCCCTCCCAGTATAGCCTGAACATTCCCACTCACTCTCAGTGCCCTCCCAGTACAGCCCGGTCATTCGCACTCCATCCCACTACAGCCCGGTCATTCCCAGCCCCTCCCAGTGCTCCCCCAGTGCTTTCCCAGTACAGCCCGGTCATTCCCAGTCCCTCCCAGTACAGCCCGGTCATTCCCAGTCCCTCCCAGTGCTCCTAAAGTGCCCTCCCAGTACAGCCCGGTCATTCCCAGTCCCTCCCATTATTCCCCCAGTGCCCACCCAGTACAGCCCGGTCACTCCCAGTCCCTCCCAGTGCTCCTGTAGTGCCTCCCAGTATAGCCCAGTCATTCCCTATCCCTCCCAGTACATCCCGGTCATTCTCAGTGCCTCCCAGTAGATCAAACACATTCCCAGTGCCTCCCAGTACAGCCCGGCCATTCCCAGTCCCTCCCAGTGCTCCCCCAGTGTCCTCCCAGTACAGCCCAGTCATTCCCAGTCCCTCTCTTTACAGCCCGGTCATTCCCAGTTCCTCCCAGTGCTCCCACAGTGCCCTCCCAGTATAGGCCACTCATTCCCAGTCCCTCCCAGTGCTCCCATAGTGCCCTCCTAGTACAGCCCAGTCATTCCCATTCCCTCCCAGTGCTCCCACAGTGCCCTCCCAGTACAACCTGTTCATTCCCGTCCCTCCCAGTGCTCCACCAGTGACCTCCCAGTACAGCCCCGTCATTCCCAGTCCATCCCAGTGCAGCCCGGTCATTCCCTGTCCCTCCCAGTGCTTCCCCAGTGCCCTCCCAGTACAGCCCAATACAGGGGCACTGGGGACACTGGTGAGACTGGGGACAATGGGACAAGGAGGACAATGAGGTACAATGAGGGACGGGGACACTGGTGACACTGGAGGCACTGGGAGCACTGGGAGCACTGGGAGCACTGGGAGCACTGGGACAGGGAAGCTGGAGACAGTGGGGAGGGGGGACAGTGGGGGCACCGTGGACAGTGGAGACACTGGGGGACAATGGGGACAGTGGGGGCAGTGGGGACAATGGGGACAGTGGGGGACACTGGGGACAGTGGGGGCAGGGGGACCCTGGGGATACTGGGGACAATGGGGGCACTAGGAGCACTGGGACGGGGCACTGGGGACACTGGGAGCACTGGGGGCACTGGGACAGGGACATTGGGGACTGTGGGGATAGGGGGACAATGGGGACACTGGGAGCACGGGGGACACTGAGGACAGTGGAGACAGTGGGGACTGTGGGGATAGGGAAACTGGGAGCACTGGGAGCACTGGGGATACTGGGACAATGGGGACAAGGAGGGGACAGTAGGGACAGTAGGAACACTGGGAGCACTGGGGACACTGGGGACAGTGGGGACAAGGGGACAGAGGGGACACTGGGAGGATCACTGGGAGCACTGGGGATACTGGGGACAATGGGGACAAGGAGGGGACAGTGGGACACTGGGGACCGGGACACTGGGTACACTGGGAGCACTGGGGACACTGGGGACAGCAGGGGACACTGGGGGACACTGGGACAGGGACAAGGCAGACACTGGGGACACTGGGGACACTGGGGGAAATTGGGGACAATAGAGACAATGGGGACAGTACGAGCACTGGGACAGGGACACTGGGTACACTGTGGACAATGAGGGACATTGGGGACTGGGGACACTGGGGAGAATGGGGACACTGGGGGAGACTGGGGATACTGGGGACACTGAGGCAGCAGGGGACAGGGGGACACTGGGGACACTGGCAGCACTGGGGATACTGGGACAATGGGGTCAGGGAGGGGACAGTGGGAGCACTGGGAGCGCTGGGGACACTGGGGATACTGGGGATAGTGGGGCCACCAGGAGACAGAGGGACACTGGGAGGAGCACTGGGAGCATTGGGGATACTGGGGACAATTGGCACAAGGAGGGGACAGAGGGACACTTGGACCACTGGGGACACTGGGGACATTGGGGGCTCTGGACACTGGGGAGAGGGGGACACTGGGGACAATAGAGACAATGGGGACAGTAGGAGCACTGGGACAGGGACAATGGGGACACTGGGGACACTGGGAGCACAGGGACAGGGACACTGGGGACACTGAGAGAGGACATTGAAAACCCTGATGGATACTGGGAGCAGGATACTGGGCGGGGGCACTGGGGACACTGGGGAAACTGGGAACGCTGGGGATGTTGGGGACAGCAGGGGACACTGGGGGATACTGGGGACATTGGGGGATACTGGGCGATACTGGGAGGGGATACTGGGGACATTGGGGGACACTGGGGGATACTGGGGGACACTGGTGCCATTGGGGGATACTGGGAAGTGATACTGGGAATACTGGGGGACATTGGTGACATTGGGGGATACTGGGAGGGGATACTGGGGATACTGGGGGACACAGGGAGGGGACACTGGTGATAGTGGGGCATACTGGGAGGGCATACTGGGGACACTGGGGGATACTGGGATGAGATACTGGGGACATTGGGGGATACTGGGGGTTACAGGGAGGGGATACTGGGGACATTGGGGAATACTGGGAGAGGATATTGGTTATACTGGGGGACACTGGGGGACACTGGGGGATACTGGGAGGGGATACTGGTTATACTGTGGGACACAGGAAAGGGAGAGTGGGGACACTGGGGGATATTGGGAGGGGGTACTGGTGATATTGGGGGATACTAAGGACACTGGGAGATACTGGGTACTGATACAGGGGGATACTAGGAGGGGATACTGGTGATACTGGGGGTACCGGGAGGGGATACTGGTGATACTGGGCGACACTGGGGACACCGGGAGGGGATACTGGGAAGGGATACTGGGGACACTGGGGGATACTGGGACAGGATACTGGTGATACTGGTGATACTGGGCCATACTGGGAGGGCTTACTGGTGACACTGGTTTCCTAACCATGAGCCCAGTGGCTGCCGCCCTCCCCATCGCCCTCCTGCTACTGGTCCTGCCGCCAGGTACTGGGAGAGACTGGGAGGGACTGGGAGAGACAGGGAGGGCACTGGGAGGGACTGGGACGGCACTGGGAGAGACTGGGAGGGACTGGGAAGGCCCCAGGACCCACTTAACAGGGGCCGAACCCCGTTATTAGCACTAATAACGGCTCAAAACCTCATTATTAGCCCTAATAATTGATCCTGATCCTATTATTAGCCCTAATTAACAACCCAAATCCCATTATTAGAGCTAATTAATGCCTTAAATCCCATTATTAGCCCTAATAAGCCCCTCAAACCCCGTTATTATCACTAATAAACCCCTCAAACTCTGTTATTAGCGCTAATAAATGCCTCAAATCTCATTATTAACAGTAATAACCGCCTCAAATCTCATTATAGTGCTAATAAATCCCTCAAACGCCGTTATTAGTGCTAATTAACACCTCAAACTCATTATTATCACTAATAAGCCCCTCGAGTTCCGTTATTAGGGCTAATAAATGCCTCAAATCCTGTTATTAGTGCTAATAAACGCCTCAAACTCCATTATCAAAGCTAATAAATGCCCCAAATCCCATTATTAACACTAATAAATGCCCTAAATGTCATTATTAGCCCTAGTTAACACCTCAAACTCCATTATTAGCGCTAATTAATGCCTCAAATCCCATTAGTACCGCTAATAAATGCCCTAAACTCTTTTATTAGCCCTAATAAATGCCTCAAATACCAATATTGACTCTATTAAGTGCCCTAAATCCCATTATTAGCACCAATAAACCCCTCAAACACCATTATTAGCCCAAATAAATCTCCTAAATCCCATTATTAGCCCTGATAAATGCATTAAATCCCATTATTAGCCCTGATAAATGCCTTAAATCCCATTATTAGCCCTAATAAGCATCCTAAATCCCATTATTAACCCTAATAAATGCCCTAAACTCCATTATTGGCGCTAATAAACACCCTAAATCCCATTATTAGCCCTAATAAATGCCCTAAACTCCTTTATTAGCGCTAATAAACACCCTAAATCCCATTATTAGCCCTAATAAATGCCCTAAACTCCATTATTAGTGCTAATAAACACCCTAAATCCCATTATTACTGCTAACAAACACTCCAAATCCCATTATTTGCGCTAATAAATGCCCTAAACTCCATTATTAATGCTAATAAACACCCCAAATGCTATTATTAGTGCTAATAACCCCCTCAAACTGTGTTATTAGCCCTAATAAATGCCTCAAATCTCACCATTAGCCCTAATAATCACCCCCAAACCCCCTTATTTTGTCTCGTCTCCAGGCGGTGGCGGGGGGCCCCTGGGCAACCTGGATGCCTCCGTCAGTCTCGGGGCTCTCAGGGGGCTGCGTCTCCATCCCCTGCCGCTTCGGGTACCCCGAGGAGCTTTGCCCCAGCGCCGTCCATGGGCTGTGGTATTTCGGGAGCCCGTACCCAAAGAATTACCCTCCGGTGGTGGCTCGGTCGCAGGTGGGTGCCGTCCACTAGAGCTTCGCGGGGCACGCGGAGCTTTCGGGGGACCCCAGGCTGCGGGATTGCTCGCTGCGACTTGGGCCCCTCAGCCCCGAGCTGGCTGGCAAGTATTATTTTCGGGAGGACCTGGGGGCTACAACCAGTACAGCTTCACTGAGCACGTCAACCTCGAGGTGCTGGGTGAGTGCATTCGGGGGGCTGGGAGACCAGTTTGGGGGGAGATGGGGGGACCGGGAGCTCGTTTGCGGGGCTGAGAGGCAACTGGGGGAGCTGGGAGATGAGTTTGGGGGAGCTGGGGGACTGGGAGCTCGTTTGGGGGGACTGACAGCCAATTGGGGGGGCTGGGAGATGAGTTTGGGGGGAGCTGGGGGGGATTGGGAGCTCGTTTGGGGGACTGAGAGCTCGTTTGGGGGGCTGAGAGCCAATTGAGGGTGCTGGGAGACCAGTTGGGGGGGACTGGGGGGACTGGGAGATCGTTTAGGGGGGCTGAGAGCCAATTGAAGGGGCTGGGAGAGCAGTCTGGGGGAGCTGGGGGGGACTGGGAGCTCATTTGTGGGGCTGGGAGACAAGTCTGGGGGGAGCTGGGGGGACTGGGAGCTCATTTGAGGGGGCTGAGAGCTCGTTCAGGGGGCTGAGAGCCAACTGGGGGGGGCTGGGAGATCAGTTCTGGGGGAGTTGGGGGGATTGTGAAACCAGTTTGGGAGAGCTGGGAGACTATTTAGGGGGCTGGGAGACCAGTTTGGGGTGAGCTTGGGGAACTGGGAGACCAGTTTGAGGGGGGTGAGGCATTGGAAAACCAGTTGGGGGGGCTGGGAGACTATTTGGGGGGCTGGGAGACCAGATTGAGGGGCTTGGGGAGCTTGGAGACCAGTTAGGGGGGACTGGGAGACCAGTTTGGGGGGACTGGGAGACTATTTGGGGGGCTTGGGAAATTGGGAAACCAGTTTGAGGGGATTGGGAGCCCATTTGAGGTGCTTGAGTTGGGGCTGAGAACCAGTTTGTGAGGCTTGGGGAACTGGGAAACCAGTTTGGAGGGCTTGGGGGGGTGCTGAGAACCAGTCTGGGGGGAGCTGGGGGAGCTGAGAACCAGTTTGGGGGGACTGGGAGCCCATCTGGTGGGGCTGGGAGACCAGTTTGGGGGGTTTGGAGAACTGGGATCCCAGTCTGGGGGGAGCTGGGGAGACTGGGAGCCCAGTTTGGGGGGCTGCGATCCCAGTTTTTGGGGTGGGAGGAGCTGGAACCCCAACTCCACTGAGGGTCCCCGATCTTGGGGTCTCATGGAACCCCAAAACAAATGAGGGTCCCCAGTCTTGATCTTCTAGGTCCCATCAACCCATCCTGGTCTCTTGGAATCCCAACTCCTCTGAGGGTCCTCAATATTGGGGTCTCCTGGAACCCCAAAACGAATGAGGGTCCCCGATACTGGGGTCCCCTGGAACCCCAACTCCATTGAGAGTCCCCAATCTTGGGGTCTCCTGGAACCCCAACTCCACTTAGGGTCCCCAATCCTGATCTTCTGGGTCCCACCTCCCCATCCTGGTCTCCTGGAACCCCAACTCCATTGAGGGTCCCCAATCCTGGGGTCTCCTGGAACCCCAACTCCAATGAGGGTCCCCAGTCCTGGTCTTCAGGGTCCCATAACCCCATCCTGGTCTCCTGGAACCCCAACTCCATTGAGGGTCCTCAATCTTGGGGCTTCCTGGAACCCCAAAACAGAATCACAGAATCACAGAATAACCAGGTTGGAAGAGACCCACCGGATCGTCGAGTCCAACCATTCCCACCAATCCCTAAACCATGCCCCTAAGTACCTCATCCACCCGCACCTTAAACACCTCCAGGGAAGGCGAGTCAACCATCTCCCTGGGCAGACTGTTCCAATGCCTAACCACCCTCTCCGTGAAGAATCTTTTCCTGATGTCCAGCCTAAATCTCCCCTGGTGGAGCTTGAGGCCATTCCCTCTTATCCTGTCCCCTGTCACTTGGCAGAAGAGCCCAGCTCCCTGCTCTCCACAACCTCCCCTCAGGTAGTTGTAGAGAGCAGTGAGGTCTCCCCTCAGCCTCCTCTTCTCCAGGCTGAACACCCCCAGCTCTCTCAGCCGCTCCTCATCAGGCCTGTTCTCCAGCCCCCTCACCAGCTTCGTTGCTCTTCTCTGCACTCGCTCCAGAGCCTCAACATGCTCCTTGTGGTGAGGGGCCCAGAACTGAACACGGGATTCGAGGAGCGGTCTCACCAGTGCCGAGTGCAGAGGGAGAAGAACCTCACTGGCCCTGCTGGTCATGCCATTTCTGATCCAAGCCAAAATGCCACTGGCCTTCTTGGCCACCTGGGCCCCTGCTGGCTCATGTTCAGTCGCTTTCAACCAGCACCCTCAGGTCCTTCCCCTCCAGGCAGCTTTCCAGCCAGACTTCACCTAGTCTGGAGCTCCTCAGGGTTGTTGTGCCCCGTGTGCAGGACCCAGCATTTGGCCTTTTTAAACCTCAAACCATTGGTCTCTGCCCAGTGTCCCTGCCCTGTGGTCCAGCCCGTTCAGATCCCTTTGGAGCCTCCCGACACTCCAGCAGATCCACACTTCCACCCAGCTTAGTGTCATCCGCAAACTTGCTAAGGGTGCACTCGATGTCTTCATCCAGGTCATTGATAAAGACATTGAACAGGGCTGGACCCAGGACTGAGTCTGGGGAACCCCACTTGTCACTGGCCTCCAGCTGGAGTTAACTCCATTTCCCACCACTCTCTGGGCCCGGCCATCCAACCAGTTCTCCACCCAGGAGGGTGTGTACCTGTCCAGGCCAGAGGTGACAGTTTCTGCAGCAGAATGCTATGAGAAACTGCATCAAAGGCTTTACTCAAGTCCAAGAAGACTACATCTACAGCCTTTCCCTCACCCAAGAGTCTAGTCACTTGGTCATAGAAGCAGATCAGGTTAGTTTGGCAAGACCTGCCCTTGTTGAACCCATGCTGACTGGGCCTGATCACCCCGTTCTCTTGCACCTGCTTCATGACAGCACTCAAGATCACCTGTTCCATGACATTCCCTGGTACTGAGGTCAGACGGACAGGCCTGGAGTTCCCCGGATCCTCCTTGTGCCCCTTCTTATAGATGGGCATGACATCAGCCAGCCTCCAGTCCAGTGGTACCTCCCCAGTCATCCAGGACCGCTGGAAGATGATGGAAAGGGGTTTGGCCAGCACATCCGCCAGATGGCACTGAATACAGAAGAATAGGAAAGAAAAATCTTTTAACAGAATCACAGAAACACTAGATTGTAAATGACCCACAGGATCCTCAAGTCCAACCATTCCTATCAATGACTAAACTGTGCCCCTCAGCACCTCATCCACCCATCCCTAAAGCACCTCCAGGGAAGGTGACTCAACCACCTGTTTCACTGCCCAATGACCCTTGCCATGAAAATTTCTTTCCTGATGTCCAGCCTGAACCTCCCCCGCTGGAGCTTAAGGCCATTCCCTCCTGTCCTGTCCCCTGTCACTTGGCAGCAGAGGCCAGCACCCTCCTCTCCACAACCTCCTTTCAGGTATTTGTAGAGAGCAATGAGGTCTCCCGTCAACCTCCTCTTCTCCAGGCTGAACAACCCCAGCTCCCTCAGCCGCTCTTCCTAAGAATTGTTCTCCAGTCACTTCAACAGCTTCATCACTCTTCTCTGGACTCACTCCAGAGCCTCAACATCTTTCTTATTTTGAGGGGCCCAGAACTGAACACCGGATTCGCGGAGCAGTATCACCACTACCAAGTACAGAGGGAGATGAACCTCCCTGGACCTGCTTGTCACACCGTTTCTGATACAAGCCAAGGTGCCATTGGCTTTTTGCAACCCATTGCCTCCTCGCTGAGCCAGCTCGTGCTCGAGAGGGCAGAGGCACTCACAGGTTTTAGCTGCTTTATCCAGCGCTCCTATATTTTTCTGAAATACTTAATTTTTTTTCCCCAAAATGTACCCCAACTCACTTCTGCAGTGAGAGAGGGAAGAAGTTTCCAGTGGGAAGATATTTCTCAGCCTTGGAAATGAACTTTCTACTCAGCAGGAGGAACACTCCTCTGCATTGAGCTCTCCCTTCTCCCATCTCTGCAACCCAACCGACTCGTCATACAATGTGCCAGTCCTGCGCCTGCTCTTGCAGAGCGATCACTGCTGCTGCCCTAGACAAACTCACACTCTGTAAAGCAAAACCCAGAATTGGCTGCACAGCAAAACTCGGCTGCTGTCACATCTGCTCACGTGCCACACACACACTGGTGCATTCCTGAGAACAATGAGGGACAGGGGCGCCATTCAAAGAGTGCACGGCCAAACAAATCCCACTGCCTTGTCTGCAGTTTGTGTCCTACAACTGATGAAATCATGCCGCATTCCAAGAAGGGATCTAGAACTGTCATGACTAGAAATTCAGAAATAGCCAGGCCATTGTCCGAGCTCCGGCAATGCTTCTTTTCTGGCTGGGCAGCGTCCCTGCCCCCGAAACGTCCGTCACTCACACCAATTCAATTCTGCTGGAACAACTGGGCTCGTCTGCAACGCAAAATCAATGCGACTAATGAAGACCCATGAACAGCTTCTGCAGTGCTGCTGCTTTGTGTCCTGCAGATGAGGAATACTGCAACACGACACTGAGGCTGAGAAGGTGCTCCCCTTCTCTCTTCCCAGTTTGGGAACTGCTTCTTACAGGGCAGGATCAGAGCAGACACTCATTGTAAACTGAAACACATAAATTTAATCATAAAAATAGGTTTGTGCACATTGCAGTAGTTCTCAGTCACAGAGCACAATATCAGATCTAAAAATATGAAGCAAAACCTTTTTTAGCTTTTAATGAGAATATTATCTATGTACCTTAATCAGTTTGGCCAAAGCCATCGGTGAAGAGGAGTCATCAACCTGTGGGGAGACAATCAAACATAGAGTCAAGTTCTACTACCCAAATGAAGCCACAGAGAACCTCTGCTTTGCTCTGAAAGCCTGCACTGTATCCTCTGCGTGGGACTGAAAGAGGCATTTCCAGCCTGGTGTCAGTTGTATTTGCTCACAACAAAGCCCAAACCTCTGGCTGCATAAGAGTGCTGCGAGGTTAATAAGAAGAGGCTGAAATAAGCACACCAGCTTCAGATCAGCTCGTTGCTCCACAACAGCTCAGAAAGGGACGCCTGTCAAATGCTCACAGCAGTGTTGGAGTCAAAGGGGAGAGGCAGCTGCCAATTTTCAGCTAAAAAGTATTTTTAAAAATAGTTCCATTTATTTGTTTACAGACATGGGATCAGTGTTTCAACACACGCTGGTGAACTCAGACGAAAAAGCACCAATGCAGCAAGAATTGCTCCTCTGTGGGGTTTGTTATCCTCTTCAAAAACCATCATGCAAAAGTAGTCTTGGAAACCAAAAGCTGAGTGATACAGTGTGCAAATGGCAAAAGACCACTCCAAACCATCTGAGTGGCCAGGAAAAAAAGAAGAGCAGAAGCTGTACAGACAGACAGATGCAGACAGACAGACGCAGAGCATGGCACTGGCTTTAGCTGCGCAAACCTTGAACCTGCAAGACCTAAACACAATCGTACATTCCCCATGTGACACAGAGCCATATAGGAAATATTTCTGGGTGAAATACAATGCATTGCCAGCCACAAATACCACTCTTCACATGAGAACAGTGCAAATGATGGCATTTCTCCATTTCTATGGTGCTGAATCCAATCTATACTTTTTACAACATATTCTGTGTTTTACTGGAAAATATAATAAGATCATGCTTGGAGAATTCCTACAAGGCTTCATTATTTAGAAATCAATGTGGGGAGAAGCATGAGGCTGTGTTTTTACATACTGATTTTGGTGTTCCACGTACTGGCTCCGTTTCACTTCTAGAAAGGAGAAAAAAAAAAAGGTCATCAGATCTTAAAATAAAATGCCCACTCGTACCCAACATAAAGCAGTGAATACCCATTATGAAACCTGAGCATCAAACATTATGTTCTGATGATCCAGTGATTGTGGAAATTCATTCCCAGGCAGAAACTGTTCTCTCTTGGTGCATTCATTGCAACTAAAAAACTAAACAAAGCCAAGTGCCATTTCTGGTTTTTCACTAATGGCTCTGACACTGACAGACTCAGAAGACAACAGTGCAAGAGGAAGCCCTCCAGTGTTTTCTCTCTGCTACATTAATATGGAAACCATGAAGTCTGTACGACAGCTTGTGTTCTCAAATCATCAACCATTACAAAGAGGCACCAGGCAGAGCCCTTTAGTTTCTAAGAAGAGCAGCGGTGGTCTGGACACTTCCAGGTGCAGGTTTGCTATGTGAACAAAGCCACCTTTGGTGCCAGCAGTGCCTCTTCTTGCATTTTAGGGCAGCACTGCAGGACCTGGAGAGAGACCATCCAACCAAATATCTCCCGGCTGTGTTGGAAAGGGGAGATGTGTCAGAAGGCTGGGAAACAGGACCATCCAAACCCTGCTGGTGTCGCTGAGGTAGAACCGGGCTCTGTGAATGCATCACTGACAGCAATAATCTGGTACTCAGTACTGAATATCTGTAACTGCAATCAACAACACAATTCTCTGTCCTCAGTAAATCTCAGGAATAAAGAATTAATACCTGGAGCACAAATGTCAGCTTGGGGTAAAAAAATTCCAAGGAAGATAACCAGGAGAATTTGTCAAGGTGCTAAACTGCTCAGTGAATTTCAAGGTCGGACAGAATTCCCTATTCCTCCATCGGACTGGCACAAAAGGCAAAAGACTTAAGGACGCTGTTTCTTTTGTCTAAATCATATTGTGTTTAGAGAACCCACTGGAATGCCTTCGGAATGAAACTCTGTGTTTGTGTTGTTCGCCAGCTGGCAGCCCTTGGTCTTTCCTCTACTCCCCTGCTTTGGGGTGTAGGAATACCTGCTGTAACCTACCCTCTCCTCCAAGAGAAGAAATAGCCAAACACAACAATCAGACTCTTCTGAGATGGGAACAAATAGCAAGGAGACACTCAAATGCCCTCCTGTCTGTACCATAAAAGCAAGAAAACAAAGACACATAATAAGGAACCTCTCCAGGCAGAGCAAACGGGATCTACCAATTAGGTCTCAGAACAACCAGTTCCAAGATCCAACCCAACACACCCAGGAAAAAGTCGCCATTGATGGAGTTGGCACCCCATGCCCCAGCAGGACTAAAAATGTAATTCTGCTTTGGGAGAGATCCATTAAAATCTACCACATAACAGCAACAATTAACTGCAGCTTTAACAAGAAAGACACAGTGTGAGCACCTCTGGAAACTCATCTCCACACAGAAATGTAACAAGAACACCCCTCACAAAGAACCCAAAGCTGTAGGGAAACTCACGGAACAGAGGGCTTGCTGGCAGCTTTAACTCCTCCAGCAGGGATTCTTCTAACAATGACCGATGAGTTCCTGGGAACAGGGATGTTCTCATCTGTGTATTCTGAAAGCAACATAAATACAGAGAAAAAAATCAGCCAGGTGGTACGAATGTCTGTTATTGTGCAATTCCAGAGCACGACAGAGAACCCCTTTACTGACAGAGAAGCACAATTTGATGCCACCTCGGCTGAGTTCTATGAGCTTCAGGCAATCAACTGTCCCAGTTAAACACCATGAGTTCTTCCCATTCACATTTTGCAGAGCAGAGAGAATCAAACACAATCACTGATGTCGAGAGCCTCTAAAAGCCTTTAGGGAACGGTGTGGGCCTGAAGCTCTGCAGGATTTGCCTTGGCTTACACCAGCTTCATCTCAGCACGAGGAAAGCCTTTTGACAGTATTTACACAGAGCCCAAAGGAAACAACAGCCTGAGACTCTTGGACTTGAAACTGCTTTGGCTTGAAATGCAAAGCACACTCCAGAAGAATGGTTTTTATGCTGCAATCACACAGGCTGGATGTGATGGACTATTTGAAAGCACCGTCAGCAGCCGTTCCCTGGGATCTGCCCCACAGTTTGGAATACTGAAAGCTCTGACCTTTGAACAAAGAATCAGTAGGAGGGGCTGAAAACCAAAGGCACCGTCTCTTCAACCATGCTGTCAGGGTGCTCTTGCTCAGAGATCACACACATAACAGGAACATTTCACAATTTCTACCCCGTTTTTCAGTACATTGTTCTTGCAAGCAGGAACCTCTCTCAGATCAACACACCCTGCACAGAAGACACCAGGTCAGCACTGAAATGCACATTTCACTGTCATTTCCATATGACAGAGTGCTTCTTCAGAAAACTGAGAAATCATCGAGATGAAACCATTTCCTCCTCTTCCCCCTAAGGAATCGCACAGCAGCTGCCTATGCACTATAGAGAAGTTCTAAACTCTAGGAGAAAGGACGGTGACTGATGGGAAAAGGAGCAGGCGAGAGGACTCCCAACAATCAGAACAAGTTGGCCTCCTTCGCCCAAAATCCATTTGGTTTCCTAGGTCATCGCAACATCTCATCAGGTCTCCTGCAAAGACAAAGTTCTAAAGAACCAACACTTCACATCCACATGTAAGAATTCCAAATATCCCATGGAGGTAGAAATTCCTGGTCTAGTTTTTTCCTTTATCTTTAGAGCCAAAACCTTTTTTGAGCAATCCCTGTCTCCCAGCATCCACATCTTTTCCTATGCCTGCCCTGTGTGTAATGGAAAGATCTGGAGATCAGAAGAGTAACCAGGAAAGAAGAGCTCTGCGAGGACACAGCACAAGTCACAGCTCCTGGTCATGGCCGAATCCCATCACCGCTTCCCACTGCACTTAATCCCCAGCACCACTTGCCCTCCCTTCCCAGGCTGACTCACACTGTCTGGGGGCGACCCACAAAGAGCAGAGAGCGGCTCCCACAGCTGTGGCTGCTGCGAGGCATCTGCAGTGCTGCCAGCCGGGGGTCCCTGAGCCCTGCACCCAACGCCCAATGCATGGTCAGGGCCAGGCAGTGCCTGTTCTGTTCCTCTAACCCGGCAGACTTGGAGCTGTGGGGCTCTGCTCCTCTCTCTACCACTGGGAGCTGTCTGCACCTTTCTCAGTGTGTGAAAATCAAAGCATTTTGGCTGTGATTTGGCTGTTGCAGTGCCCGGTGCCAGTTCCACTGGAACGGAAAGTCTGTCTACATGAAGGGTAGGTCAGGTCTGCTTCTGTACAGTCATTGCTCAGTTTTTAACCTCCATGGAAGGGCCTCCAGTACGTCACAGTGTTGTCAGCTCCTCTTTTCATGCCTTCTGGATAAATTCTGCTGGGAAACCTCACGAGACCAGAGGCTTCCCCTTCTGGTTTAACTCTGCCAGCCTTGCCTGGTGCTCCCTCTCCCTGATCATATTTATTTCCTGAGTGCTGCATTGCTGACTGCAGGGTTTGTACAGAGGCATCCTGGCCTGGCAGCTGAAGCTCCATTCCCATTTAGCTGCCTGCTCGTTTGCTCTGTGATCCGTAAGGATGGCCTTCAACTCCAGCCTCGACTGCTACTGCTTCTAACATTTAACTGTGCAACCTTTCCAGGGGGGAGGCGGAGGAGGCAGGGAGCAGCAGTGCGGTGGGGTCTATCCACACAGAGCATGGGGGCTCTTGTCACTTAGGAGTTGTCCTCATCTCTTTTCTCTTGGAGACATGAAGCAAATGGTCCCCAGAACAGACCTTCCTGGGTGTAGGAAGCCGGGAACATCCAGAGAACTCACAGAAAGAAGGGGAATTTGGTTCCGGCATCAGGGTGAGGTGAAGTGAAAGTGATGAGTATCCTGGTGACCCGTGTCTAGGGATCTCTGCAGCTCTTGTTGTGTGTTCTGATGGGAGAGCGGATAGGAATTACTAGAAGGGATGGAAAACCAGCCTGTTCATGCAAACAGATATACCTGAAGGCATTTATCAACTTCAACCTTCCTGTAGCCTCCCACATGATTGTTCGAACACAGTTTCTGTTTCTCCTTCAAGGAATCAGCCCAGGGTCTGCAAAATGCATTTCTGCTTCCACGATGGGGTGCTCGATGCTGTAATTGCAGCAGTGGGACTTCTTGGCTGCTGCTGGATCTATTCCCATAGAAAGAAGCAGACAAACAGTCATAAAAGAAGAGCAACAGGCCCTAAAGAACAGAACCAGGAAGAAGTGAATAAGAAGGGTTCACCACCTGAACCAGCATCAGGCGTTCCTCTGAGCCTGATGGTCTCCTCAAAAGAGAAATGCCCAGAGAATGAAAACCCATCCTCCCACCAGAAGAGTGAGAAGGAACAACTCCACCTCCATTGAGAGCAATTCCCTGAAACGCACCAGGAGCCTGACCACATTCAGGTAAATGCTGCTCAGGTCGGTGCCCTGCAGGGAACTCCTGGGCACGCCCGGGCCAGCTGCATGCCAGCAGCAATCGACTAAGCCCACGGGCAAGGTCCTACACCTGGGTCGGGGCAATCCCTGATTTCACTACAGGATGGGAGATGATGTGATTGAGAGCAGCCCCGAGGAGAAGGACTTAGGGGTGCTGGCTGATGAGAAGCTCAACGTGAGCTGACAATGTGTGCTCGCAGCCCAGAAAGCCAACTGTGTCCTGGGCTGCATCAAAAGAAGTGTGGGGAAGTGAGGTAATTCTGCCTCTAACCATCACACAGGGGCTGGAACTAGATGGTATTTAAGGTCCCTTCCAACCCAAAATATTCAATGAATCTATGGTTCCATGATTCCTTGGCCTTCTGCCTCTAGCCCTGTGCACGAACGATGCAGGGTGAGCCATGGCCTTGAGATCTAAGAGAATATTTCCCCTTAGCTTGTAGGAGCAGAAGCAACTGGAACTTCACAGGATGACCAGGGCAATTTCACAAAGGAGCTTCCTCAGGAGCTTTGGGCCCAAGTGGCTGCAGGTGAAGAAGACACCTATGGCAGCACCTACTGTCAAATGCATGTGGTGTTGAAGATGCAGCTCATGGAGATGAAAACTGCCAACACCTACCTGGCTGAAGGAAATGCTCATCTCCGTAGCCAGATGGATTTGACAGATGAGGTTCGAGCTGAAAACGCTGACCTGAAAAGGAAACTCGTGCAGGTGGCAGAGGTGCTGGAAGAGGCAGAGCAGGACCTGAAAGAAAGGAAGCAACAACTGGAGAAATAGCATGAGGAGAAGAAGTTATCCCTCCAGAGGAAATGGGAAGGCGAGTGTTTACAGAGGGCTCAGACAGAAGAATGCAGGGAAGAGAAAGGAATCCTGCCAGTGCTTCAAGCCCAACTGAGTGAACTGAATGATTGCTTTCTGAAGCCTAATGAGCAATGGCAGTAGCTCTTTCAGGAACTGGAACAGCTGGAATGATCCAACCATGTAACTTCTAGGCTGCACCAGGATAACTTGGCAGCAGACAAGGAGTCCATCCTCATGGAGGCGATGAGAAAACAGCCAGCAAAGCTTCGAGCGTTCATAGCTCGATACAGCTATGATCCTTTCAGTGGTCCAAATGAGCAGCCAGAACTGGAGCTTCCTCTTGTTGCTGGACAATGTGTTTACATCTTTGGAGATGTGGATGAAGATGGTTGGTATGTGGGAGAGCTGACCGACGGCACCAGAGGATTCGTCTCCTCTAACCTTGTACAAGAGGTGTCCAACGATGAACCACCTGATGACACAGGAGCCTCTCCAGGAACAAGTGACTGGGAGTAGGACACAGCAAAGAAAACTCTGTGAAAGAAAGGAGGTTTTAGACAAAAGCATCATAAAAGCCCAACCCCTCAATTACTCTGTATGGTGATTAAGAAAGATACATCACAAACTGCTTTCTTATCATCAACCGGATCTGCAGTCACTGGGAAGGGGGCATTATCTTTACACAGCGAGCATTTGGAGAGGCAATTGTGAAGCCCACACAGTGTGGCAACTTGTGGATGAGGTCTCCTAGACATTGCTGCAAGGGACCTAGCTTTTATATCATTGAATTAACAAATTACATCATTCAAAAATGCCGAGCCTGGCCACAGCAGCCTGGCAGGAGCTCCTAGAAGGCTGCCCATCACAAACATCTCATTCTTCAGCTGGTGAGTTTGTCACACAATGCCTTCCACCACCACCCCAGGCAAGAATATCATATTCTCCTTGCTCAGGAGCAGAGGGGACACAACCTGGAGAGAGGACTCAGCCTGGTGGTGGGAGATAGTGGGTCCTGCCCATCCTAAGCCACACAGAGAACACAGGAGGCTGAGAACAGCCGGGTCTTTCTTTGCTACAGATCCTCTGCACGGTATTATAAGGCCACGGGGGAAAAAAATGTTTATAATAAAAAGCCCCACCACCTCCTTGCCTTTTGGAGAGGCCTCTGCATGGAAGAAGCCCACATTCAGAATAAGCTGAAGAATACTATACAGGAGCATTTACACCTTTGATAAACAGACACATAGACCCAGTTGCATCTCATCATGTGCGCAGGACCAAAACTTGTGCTCCAGGAGACAATGGACACCCTGCAACAGCCTCCCCTGCCCATTGCCGAGGGGATCACGCTGCTAGGACATGCGGGGGGCAATGCCACGCGGTGCTGCCAGACCAGGGCTATTATTGCGGCTCCAGCACCCACAGCTGGGCAAGGACACGTCTGTGCCCCATGGGGCAGCATTGCACACCACGACAGTGACGCCTCCCTGCCCCTCAGTCCTCCCTGAGCCTCATGGATCCATCCCTGGGGACAACGAGGGCTTGAGTTCACTCTCCAGCCAGGGGAAACTGTAGAGTTGCCTCTTTCTTTCCTCGCAGGGCCTCGGGCAAGCACATTTGTGCCCCTGGAAAAGCCTGTTCGCCAAACTCCTTGCAGGATGCGCTGGGAAGCACAGACCTCTCAAGGACCACAGGTCGGTCCCTGCTGTGCCTGTGCCCCTAGAACCTGCTCCCCTGGGCTCAGGGCCGGCTCCCCCCTTCAGCCCCGATCTTCCTGTACCCGGCTGGATCCCAAAAGCACTGTGACAGACTGAGACACTCTCCCCAAAGCACAGTGACAGACTGAGACCCTCTCCCCAAAGCACAGTGACAGATTGGGACCCTCTCCCCAAAGCACAGTGACGGATTGGGACCCTCTCCCCAAAGCAGAGTGACAGACTGAGACCCTCTCCCCAAGTCACAGTGACAGATTTAGACCCACTCCCCAAAGCACAGTGACAGATTGAGACCCTCTCCCCAAGTCACAGTGACAGTTTTAGACCGTCTCCCCCAAGCACAGTGACAGACTGAGACGCACTCACCAAAGCACAGTGACAGATTGGGACCCTCTCCCCAAAGCACAATGACAGACTGAGACCCTCTCCCTAAAGCACAGTGACAGATTGTGACCCACTCCCCAAAGCACAGTGACAGATTGTGACCCTCTCCACAAAGCACAGTGACAGATTGAGAACCTTTTCCCAAAGCACAGAAACAGATTGAGACCCTCTTCCTAAAGCACAGAGACAGATTGAGATCCTTTTCCCAATGCACAGTGACAGATTGAGACCCTCTTCAAAAAGCACAGTGACAGATTGAGACACTCTCCCCAATGCACAGTGACAGATTGAGACCCTCTTCAAAAAGCACAGTGACAGATTGAGACACTCTCCACAAAGCACAGTGACAGATTGAGACCCTCTGCCGAAAGCACAGTGACCGATTGAGATATTCTCCCCAAAGCACAGTGACAGATTAAGATCCTCTCCCCAAGTCACAGTGACAGACTGAGACCCTCTCCCCAAAGCACAGTGACCGATTGAAACCTTCTCCCCAAAGCACAGTGACAGATTAAGATCCTCTCCCCAAGTCACAGTGACAGATTGAGAACCTGTCCCCAAAGCACAGTGACAGATTGAGACACTCTCCCCAAAGCACAGTGACAGATTGAGACCCACTCCCCAAAGCACAGTGACAGATTGGGACCCTCTCCACAAAGCACAGTGACAGACTGAGAACCTCTCCCCAAAGCACAGTGACAGATTGAGACCCTCTCCCCAAAGCACAGTGACCGATTGAGATATTCTCCCCAAAGCACAGTGACAGATTAAGATCCTCTCCCCAAGTCACAGTGACAGACTGAGACCCTCTCCCCAAAGCACAGTGACCGATTGAAACCTTCTCCCCAAAGCACAGTGACAGATTAAGATCCTCTCCCCAAGTCACAGTGACAGATTGAGACCCTCTCCCCAAAGCACAGTGACAGCCTGAGACCGTTTTCCGAAAGCACAGTGACAGATTGAGACCCTCTCCCCAAAGCACAGTGACAGATTGAGACACTCTTCCTAAAGCACAGTGACAGATTGAGATCCTTTTCCCAAAGCACAGTGACAGACTGAAACTCTTCCAAAAGCACAGTGACAGATTGAGACACTCTCCCCAAAGCACAGTGACAGATTGAGACCCTGTCCCCAAAGCACAGTGACAGCGTGAGACCCTCTCCCCAAAGCACAGTGACAGATTGTGACCCTCTCCCCAAAGCACAGTGACAGATTAAGACCCACTCCCCAAAGCACAGTGACCGATTGAGACCTTCTCCCCAAAGCACAGTGACAGATTGAGATCCGCTCCCCAAGTCACAGTGACAGACTGAGACCCTCTCCCCAATGCACAGTGACCGATTGAGACCTTCTCCCCAAAGCACAGTGACAGATTGAGACCATCTCCCGAAAGCACAGTGACAGATAGAGACCCTCTCCACAAATCACAGGACAGATCTAGACACTCTCCCCAAAGCACAGTGACAGATTGAGACCCTCTCCCCAAAGCACAGTGACAGCCTGAGACTGTTTTCCGAAAGCAATGTGACAGATTGAGACCCTCTCCCCAAAGCACAGTGACAGATTGAGACCCTCTCCCCAAGCACAGTGACAGACTGAGACCCTGTCCCCAAAGCACAGTGACAGATTGAGACCCTCTCCCCAAAGCACAGTGACAGCCTGAGACTGTTTTCCGAAAGCAATGTGACAGATTGAGACCCTCTCCCCAAAGCACAGTGACAGCGTGAGACACTCTCCCCAAAGCACAGTGACAGATTGAGACCCTGTCCCCAAAGCACAGTGACAGCGTGAGACCCTCTCCCCAAAGCACAGTGACAGATTGTGACCCTCTCCCCAAAGCACAGTGACAGATTAAGACCCACTCCCCAAAGCACAGTGACTGATTGAGACCTTCTCCCCAAAGCACAGTGACAGATTGAGATCCGCTCCCCAAGTCACAGTGACAGACTGAGACCCTCTCCCCAATGCACAGTGACCGATTGAGACCTTCTCCCCAAAGCACAGTGACAGATTGAGACCATCTCCCGAAAGCACAGTGACAGATAGAGACCCTCTCCACAAATCACAGGACAGATCTAGACACTCTCCCCAAAGCACAGTGACAGATTGAGACCCTCTCCCCAAAGCACAGTGACAGCCTGAGACTGTTTTCCGAAAGCAATGTGACAGATTGAGACCCTCTCCCCAAAGAACAGTGACAGATTGAGACCCTCTCCCCAAGCACAGTGACAGCCTGAGACCCTCTCCCAATAACAGAGTGACAGATTTAGACCCACTCCCCCAAAGCAGAGTGACAGATTGAGAACCGTTCCCAAAGCACAGTGACAGATTGAGACACTTTTCCCATAGCACAGTGACAGATTGAGACACTTTTCCCATAGCACAGTGACAGGTTGAGATCTTCTTCCCAAAGCACAGTGACAGATTGAGACACTGTCCCCAAAGCACAGTGACAGCTTGAGACCCTCTCCACAAAGCACAGTGACAGATTGAGAACCTTTTCCCAAAGCAAAGTGACAGACTGAGACCCTCTGCCCAAAGCACAGTGACAGATTTAGAACCTGTCCCCAAAGCACAGTGACAGATTGAGACCCTCTCCCCAAAGCAGTGACAGATTGAGACCCTCTTCGCAACGCACAGTGACAGACTGAGACCCTCTCCCCAAAGCACAGTGACAGACTGAGACACTCTCCCCAAAGCACAGTGACAGATTGAGACCCTCTTCCACAAATCAAAGGACAGATCGAGACACTCTCCCCAAAGCACAGTGACAGATTGAGACCCTCTCCCCAAAGCACAGTGACAGCCTGAGACCGTTTTCCCAAAGCACAGTGACAGATTGAGACCCACTCCACAAAGCACAGTGACAGCCTGAGACCCTCTCCCCAAAGCACAGTGACAGCTTGAGACCCTCTCCGCAAAACACAGTGACAGCTTCAGATACTCACCCCAAATACTGCTGGGAGCTGGTTCCCTTCCTCAGGTCATTTTGGGAGCTGCTTCCTTCCATTAAGGCCTGTTAGGAGCTGGTTCCCTTCCTCCAGGCCTGTTGGGACCTGGTTTCCTCCCTCAAGGCATGTTTGGGGTGGTTCCATCCTTCACGGACTTTTGGGAGCTTGTTCCCTCTCTCAAGACCTTTTAGGATCTGGTTCCCTCTCTCAAGACCTTTTAGGAGCTGGTTCCCTCCCTCCAGGCCTGTTGGGAGCTGGTTCCCTACCTCAAGGCCTTTTGGGGGCTGGTTCCCTCCCTCAAGGACTGTTGGGTGCTGGTTCCCTCCCTCCAGGCCTGTTGGGAGCTGGTTCCCTCCCTCAAGGCCTGGTGGGAGCTGGTTCCCTCCCTCAAGGTCTGGTGGGAGCTGGTTCCCTCCCTCAAGGCCTTTTGGGAGCTGGTTCCCTCCCTCAAGGCCTGGTGGGAGCTGGTTCCCTCCCTCAAGGCCTGGTGGGAGCTGGTTCCCTCCCTCAAGGCCTTTTGGGAGCTGGTTCCCTCCCTCAAGGCCTGTTGGGAGCTGGTTCCCTCCCTCAAGGCCTGCTGGGAGCTGGTTCCCTCCCTCAAGGCCTTTTGGGAGCTGGTTCCCTCCCTCAAGGCCTGGTGGGAGCTGGTTCCCTCCCTCAAGGCCTGGTGGGAGCTGGTTCCCTCCCTCAAGGCCTTTTGGGAGCTGGTTCCCTCCCTCAAGGCCTGGTGGGAGCTGGTTCCCTCCCTCAAGGCCTGTTGGGAGCTGGTTCCCTCCCTCCAGTCCTGTTGGGAGCTGGTTCCTTCCCTCAAGGCCTGTTGGGAGCTGGTTCCCTCCCTCAAGGCCTGTTGGGAGCTGGTTCCTTCCCTCAAGGCCTGTTGGGAGCTGGTTCCCTTCCTCAAGGCCTTTTGGGGGCTGGTTCCCTCCCTCAAGGCCTGTTGGGAGCTGGTTCCCTCCCTCCAGGCCTGTTGGGAGCTGGTTCCCTCCCTCCAGGCCTGTTGGGAGCTGGTTCCTTCCCTCAAGGCCTGTTGGGAGCTGGTTCCCTCCCTCAAGGCCTGTTGGGAGCTGGTTCCCTCCCTCAAGGCATGCTGGGAGCTGGAGTCTCTCACCGCAGCCTGGATGGGTTTCTGGTCACACTGCCATTTTCTCTATGATCTGCCACAACAATGTTCCCCAGACTGACTCAGATCAGGGGAATGGGGTTATCTAATGGAAAACCGATGCTCGCAAGTCAGGATTCCTGTCAGGATCAGGAAGTTAAAGGATGTTTCCATTTGAAGAGGTCAGTCCTCTGGGAGCTCCTGTCTCCAGAATTCCAAACCCCACCATTTAAACAGAAGTCAGCCCTGATGTTTCTTTCTGCTCCTCTCTAACAGAGTTGCTCTGGTCTCTTTCTATGGTTGGGTTTTAATCTCTGGTAGGGACCAAGCTCTTTTCCATCAAAACACTCACAAACCTGCCCCTTGCCCGCCTTCTGCTGGGGCCAAGGCAGAGGGATGAAGCCTCGTGCTCCAAGCAAGCCTGAAGCAAAGTTGAAGTGCTGGGTAGCTCCCTGGTGAGACCTGAGCCAGAGCACATTTATCGAAGCCGTGATGAGAAGCATGAGCCCTGAACACTGTTCATTGAGAGAAGGTTTTAGAAGAAGGCACAGTGTATGTGGCAGCTGGGATTCAGGGATGCCCTCAGCTTCGTGGCTGGATCGGTCCTGTCCTTGCACGCGAGCCAAGCTCCAGCTGAGAGCAGACGTTGTTGTTACTCACTGTGGGTGCCAGAGCTCTCCCTGCCCTCTCTTCCCCAGCGCATTAAATGGATCTTGTGTGTCTGTGCAGGGCCTTGATAACACCGCTGTGTGGGCACTGGGAGGCAGGGGACAGGATTTCTGCATAGTTGTGACTCATCTTTCTTGTTTCTTTGAAACGGGAAACTGTTGATCTGCATTCCACAGGAACCAGAGATACACAAGGGACTGATGGAGCCCGAGTTGCCCGGCAAGGAGGGAGAGCAGGTTAGTTCTGGTTCAGCGTGATCCAGCTTAAAGCCCTGTCTTACATATCTGAAGTGAGCTGGACTTCTGAGTATGCTTCCTCCCTACACAATTCTGTGTTGCTGTGCACTTTACGAGCCCTTGTCGTGGATCTGAGCCTGTGCTGCAGAGACGCCAAAGTACAAATCCACAAACCCCCCAAGTGATCTTTCCCAAAACGCTTAAAAGACCAAAGGAGCAGACGGCTGTGGGTGGGCAGGAATACACAGAAACAGGCCATGTAACTTGGAGTGAGGAACAGTGATGTGGGTACAGCTGAAGCGAGGTGCTTTTCATTGCTTTGGGGAGCACAGTGAGGGTTTCCAGGCAGCAAGGCCGGCAGCCAGCGGTGTGCAAACAGCTCCTCTCGAGCACAGAGACGGGCTCCAGGAGCAGGACTGCTGGTCAGCCACATCGTTGTGAGGAACAGCAGGGACCAAGGGTGACAAAACACTGTGTGATGGCTCTGCTAGGGATGCTGGAATGCCCTGAGTGGTACAGGGCTGATTTCTGATCTGCAGCAGCAAATCTAATCACTAGGGGAGACTGAGCCTCCCTAGGTGGTATCTTTTGCTGGGAATCCATCACCCTGTCACTGGCTTTTTGGGACCTAGGCTGCAGGGATCCATAGGACATGTGGTGAGAATTCCGTTCTTGATTTAATCAACTGGTCTTTATAGTTTGAAAGTGTACTACCTTCGTTTGTAGATATTGAAATGCTGTAATGGATGAGGCAGTGCTTTTTTCCTGGACACTCAACTCGTGTTCCTGCTGCAGTAAACAAACACAAGGACAGCCTGGCCTTGGGAAGAAGGACTGTGCTTCTGGGAAGCTCTGAGCTCTCAATGAAGGAGAAAGGATACCTTTGCAGTTCTGTACTTTGCATTCTCACCTCAGTTAGCATGGGAAGGCTGTGGACATTTGTGCCTCTGGCTCAGGGCTCTCCCGTGGGCAGAGGGTTTTTGCGGATGACACCCAAACAGCAAGACATGAGGCTGTAGAGGGGGTGGAGTGACCTGGGCAGTTAGTGCACTGCGGGGTATAGGATCTGGGCATGTGAGCCCTGGCCAGTAATGCCCGCTCAGGGCTGTGTGCGAGCTCTCAGCCTGTCCCAGCTTTGTCTCCCAGGGTGGCTGCAGCTCCTTTCCATGGCCGGATCCAGGTCAAGGGCAGTGGTGCTGGTGCTAGGCAATGATAGTGATGTTGGTATTGGGGCAGTGAGGGAGGTCCCCACCCTGCTGGCGTTCACGCAAATCAAGGTGGTATCACCCACAGGCACCCACCACCCGGAGTGATGCCCCATCTCCCCATCCTCTCGGTGGCCATCGCCAGCCCAGCTAAGCTACTGGTAGGGTGGGCAGAGGCTGTGGGAACACCCACTCCCTGCCACTATGCAAGTGACCTCAGGCAGAGAGAGGAGCTTCCAAGCAAATACTCAACTCTTTTAATGAATTCAGGATGAAATGAGGATTTGGGAGAGGGTTGGGCTGGAGTGGGAGGGTGCAGATCCTTGCGTCTGCCTGTTGTGCTACAGAAGGTTGTACTTGACCATTGGGTTATTCAATGCCCTGCATGCTGTCAGTCTCCGTGTCGGACTTGGACCATCCATACGTGTCTTCGTCTGGTCATTTCATCCCAGTGATCAGGGCTGCCCGCTGCCGCTCCTGCTGTGCCAGATGCTTCATGAGCTCCTGCTCATTTTGGCCCGCAGTTTTTTGCCCAGCAGCCAGTCCTGGGGCCACAGCTCACACGGATCCATGCTCTGTGCCTTCTGGATCAGTAGTGGGTGTGTTGGGCAGGTGGTTGTTGAATGCAGGGCATTCTCGAGTTGCACATGGGGCACATTGGTGTCCTCAGATGCCCTGTGCTTGCTGCCAATGGCTTGTTTCTTTCTGGTGCCTGAAGACTGCCCGCTGCCCCCCAGCACTGCCCCAGCCCTGTCTGCCTTCCCCTCCTGAAGGGCCTGGGAGGGCTTTGCTACCTGCCACGCTACCCTCTTCTTCTTGGACAGGAGGTCTCCTGCATCTCGAGGGTGAAGGCTGGTGTGGGACGCTTGCCCTGTTTGCCACCTGCCTTGCCCTATCTGGGCTCCCTCTCTTTGGAGGGGACAGCTGGAGGCAGTGGCAAGCAGGTCAAACCCACCTGAAGCTGCCTTCCCAGGTCCTCCTCTCCTAGTTGGTCCCTGCATGGTGGAAGAGGCTGAGGGGCAGCCGGGGAGCTGGCCAGGGGACTCAGCAGTGGGACGCACAGAGGCCTCAGCCAGGGCCACTGCACGGGAGCCTCCAGGGGTTTTTTTCAGGGGTCTCTCTGCAGGAATCTCCTTTGGAGTCTCCATAGGTCCCTCCTGAGAAGGCTCCACGGGACCCCTGGCAGCAGAGAGGGGAGAACCACCGCCACTCCACCCTGCTTCCAGTCCATGTCCAGCAAGGGGGACATAGGCCCCCAGCCCAGAAGGGGTCGGTGTCTCCCAGTGTCGCTGCTGACGCTCCTGCCACGATGCAGCCGCTGTCTGCCCTGCACTCAGAGAAATGATGGATCTTGTTGAGGTGGTGGTCAAGCTGGGGGCATAAGGGACAGCAGGGACAGTGTCCTCACTGTCCAGCAGTCCCACAACGACCTCTCCCTCTTTGAGTCAGCTGCCCTTCACCATGTACTCTGACAGGTTGGGGAGTTTGTTTGCGAAGTCCATCAAGCTGGGGCTGCCGAGAGCATCGAGGACAGAGTCTATGCTATCCACGGTGTTGAGCCCAGAGAGCAGAGCGTTGGTGTTGGTGTCATTGTCCTGATACACAAAGGCGTTGGCCAGTGTGCCTGTCCCCTGCTGGAGTGTGGCTGTGGGGCAGAGTGCCTCTCCCTCGACCACGGCTGATGGCCCCAGCCCCATCAGCTGGTGGGGCACTGACATCTCCACCAACTCCTGCTGTCCCCACACAGAGGCAGGGTGACAGGGAGCAGACTCGACAGGGAGCTGCACCCCACAGTGGACCTGGTCCATGGTCAGGAGATGCCCCAGCTGCCCCAGGGCCCCCACGGGCCCTGGCTTCCCATGCCTGGTGCTGGCGGGGTCTAGCTGGTGGGTGCCAGAGTGGAGCTGGGCAGGCTCACAGGACACCGGCAGCCCCAGGACAGAGGGCAACAGCCAGGCATTGGCCGCTGGGGGCACAGCTGGAGCCGTGAAGCTCACGCTGGGCACTTCTGATGCCACCAGCATCTGGAGAGGGATCCTCTCTGTTGGGGGAAGCAAAGAGGTGTGATGGGGTGGAATGTCATCGGGCAGAGCAGGCTGGGGTTTTACCCGGAGAACAGGAGCAGCACCAGGAGCTGCTGTACCTGCCATGGCTGGTGGTCAGAGTGGGGGAGTCTGAGGCAACAAAGCCTCTGTCCCCATGGTGACGACTCTGCCAGTTCCTGCTTCCAGCAGCCTGGCGATGGTTGCATTGTTCGTGTCACAACTGGTACCTTAGATGATCAAGTCCAGCTGATCTTCCAGCTCCCGTGGGTGGAGCCCCCAGAGTCTTTCTTATTCCTTAAGCACCTTATTAGAATTGACCCTAAGGCTTTGATGATGCCGTCGTGCCTGTGGGACTCCCATAGTGCTCAGGGGGCTCGGGCGCAGTCAGTCCATCTGCAATGCCATCATTAACGAATGTGAGCAAAGGTGTCACAGGCCTTGGCCAGAGTCAGGGTGTGTGCAGCTCCCTGTCTATGTGGCTTGCAATGAACTTTTTCTCTTTCCAAGAAATTAAAGAAATGGGAATCAGAGACTACCCTCAGCTCAGCAGCCAAAGAAGTTGTTGTGAAAATACAGTGACTGCTACAGTAGCTATTTTCCAACTTCCCTACATTCCCTTATGACCAAGTGAGAGCTGATCAGAAGGAATAAAGGTGTCCTGATCCTGGCGGCATCTTGATCCTGATGCTGTCTGAGTTTGGCATCAGGATAACGTAACCAGGACTTGGTTTGACGATCAGTTGTGTTAACAGGGATCATCAGGGATTTCACAACAGCACACAATCAGATTTGGCACTCAGTATTCTGTCTGAGAAAAACCAATTGGATGGAAGGTTTTTATTCTGAGTCCCTTTCCAGCCCGTTGAACACATCCTTTGGTATATTATATTGTGTTGGTGTGTGCAATATCTACTGCCAGCATCCTCAGAGTTTGGAAGAGAAATAGTAGCAGTTGTCATGCATGTTATTTGGATTTAGGCTGGGGATTCTCCACCTGACAGGGACGTGTCCAGGTAGAGGAGCTCTGTCAGGCCCAGGACTTCATGGCTGACATTGTCCAGGCCGTCGGTGAATGGGTTAAAAAAGCTTGCAGGACAAACAGGCACGTAAAATGGGGCAGAGAGTATTGCTTCTGCCTGTGAGGATGTGAAATACAGGAATCGATCCTTTCTCTTTTGTGACGGCCAATTTCATTGTCTCTCATGTCTGGACAAGTTTACCAAGTTGAATCATGAGCTCAGTAGATTTACCAGAGAGTCAAGCCCCAAAATTGAAGGAGACAGTGAAAAGGAATTGCAAAGAGTACAAATACCAGGGTGTTCTCACTGTGTTGTTTGAACTGCAGGAGGAAAGTCTGCACGACAGAGCCCCTGTGGCCCTGCTCAGCCCAGAGCAGAGCGCTCATCTGACGGAGAGATCTGCTGACCTGCAGGTCCATCGTGGGGATGGTTACAGTCTTGGTAGCTCGGATCTCAGGCACATCCCACTGGAAAAACACAGCCTAGGAAAAGGTCTGTCTTCAACCAATGGGGCCGTGCCTGTCTTCCCAGTTTGGGGTAACCCAGGGAGCACAGCGAGTCAGAAAGAGCAGAGCAAGCAGAGGTGTAATTCCTCACAGAGCAGTTGGGGTGTAAGGTGTGTGCGATTGTGAAATACCCTGGGCCCTGGGAAGAGTGTGCAAGCTGTGCAGCTTTTCCAGGAGATTCCTTCCTGCTCTCTAAAGGCTCGCTTCCCTGTGGGGATGAACAAAGGGAGCTGAATTTCCTCTGAGCTAAGCACTACTGCGGAGAGCACCGCTGCCTTTTGCCAAGGGCTCATTCTTCCCAGCAGTCAGTATCAGGAAAACCCTCCTCTGTACCAGGAGGGGCTCTGGGGGGAAGGTAGGTGGGACAGAACAGAACAAAATCACTGCTTATGTAAAAGTAAAAAAATACTTCGTGGAAGGGCCTCAGCTTTAATTTGATGATCATCCACATCTCAAACACTCACTAGACTCTTTCAAACCCCATTCACTTGAAAGCACCAGAGATGAATCGAGGCCAACATTAAATAATGAATGGATTCTCCCCTCAAATGCTAGAACCAGATTTATACAACTGAAACAAGCCCCATGCTGCCTGCCCAATAACCACCAGTCTCCATGTCACTATTCCCTTCTAATCAGCTTGATTGTTGCACTGATTTTAAACTTATATGGCAGGATAATTTGTACTGAATTAAGATCCCAGAGAACAGCAAGTGAAATTAAAAAATATATAGGGTTTTTTTTTTTTTTTTGGAAAGAGACAAAGATGAGAGCTGTTCTTAACAACTGATCAAAGATGACTACTGTTTTGAGCAAGCAAGAGAAGACTGAACTCCTAGCTGCTAAATCAGAGGATGAGAACATATTCCTTTTCAAATCGAGCAGCATTATTGTTCCAGCAGAAAGAAACACAGCAACAGGTTTGGGTGCGAGGTCCAAGCCTGGCTCAGCAGGCCTGATCCCTGTGCCTCTTCCAACAATGGCAGGTTTGGTTTTGAAGGTTGATTCCTTCATACAGACAAAGCAAAGCCACGCAAACCAGACATTTTCTCCTCCGTGATTAATTCCCTGCTATGGAAGTGTATCAGGTCCAGTAAGTTAATCCTCAGGGAGTTCGGCTTCCCTATGTCTCTTTCCTCCTGCTCACCCGTATCAGCTCAAGGTTGGGTGCGTGGTAGCTGTTCCCAGAAAATTCTGCACTTTGAGTAGAGAAGTTGATGTGGAATCAACATGGTCAGTCAAGGGAAGTCCCAGGTCCTCTCTGCACCCCTCCCAGCATTAGTGCATCTGACTTCAAGAGCCAGGTATTCCCCAGGCTGGTCCCCACCTCTCCACAAACTTAGTATTTTCCCATTTCTCCTCTGCAGAGGGGAACTCTTTGTTGTCAAGGCCGTTTTTCTAGGCTTTCAGTAAAGAGGGATTGTTGAAATTTTCTCCACTCCTCAGGGTGAAATAGGATATTTAAAGGTTCCTATAATGGCATAAAGATGGAATAAGCAGCTCGGGCAGAGTGGTGTTTTGCGTGGTTTTAATATTTAACTCAGATGTCATTGCAGCCTGTCACTTGACTTTAAGGCGAATCAACCTACTCATCTAAGATCTAGGAAAGTGTTTCAGCTATACCGCATCCTAAAAATACCTATCGTGTACACCCGGAGTGTGAACTTGCTGCAAGGTGCTGTAAGCCCTAAGATACCTGCAAGTTATACAAAGCTTCCATGCAGCCACAAAATTAAGGTTTCCAATGTAAATTACTCGGAAACTCCAGAACTTCTTGAAAACAACAACGGAAACTAATTCTTTTATCTCAGCATTACTATAAATCACTTAAAGAGTATGCTACACCACACTCTGCCCTATGCCCCAGCATAAGCCTTCTGAAACTATTACTAATAAAAAAAAAAAAATCAGTTTTTCCTAATCCCGCTTTGTACTGGCCTGAATCAAAATTCCAATAAACATAGCACTGCAGAGGAATTAATGCTGAACAGCTGGACAGAGATGCGTTTCGTGCAGCTCTCCTGCTCACTTGATTGTCTTACTTTTAAAAGGTTTTTCCAGTATCTAGATTTCTATCCACGTTACAGTTTAATTTTACTGATGGCAGTATATATCTGTCCCAGCAGCAAGCCCAAGGAAAGCAGTGACTGCAAGTCATGTGCCTCACAGACCCAGCTTTCTCTTTGTTTCTTTCCCTAATGGATCAAAAGCTTTAGGCATGAAATGCTTGTTAGGAATGTCCTGCTCACTAGCCAGTTCCCAGAGATTTCAGCATATGTCTAATCAAAAGAGCACCCTTATAAATGAGACTTTCCTTTTTAATTGCAACGTCTCACTGGGCCTTTCTAATCAATGTTTTAAACTGATGATACAAGTTTCAAGAAAGTATCACCTTGGGCCTTTGAATCACTTGAGAATGTCAACTGGGAGCCTGGCTGAGAGCTGGAACCTAAAAAAGAGCTATTTCTCAGTTCATGTAAATATCCAGAGCCACTTTTTTCACTGTACACTGGATATCACTGAAAAAGTAACCGTGAGTTGTTTTGGGTTTTTTTCTATTTCACTGCCATTTTCATATAACAAGCTCAGTCCCTGCACATACAAGAAATAATTAGTGAAGAGGGGGAGGGCGCCCCTTTCTTTGTCACAATTCCATTCCTTGTCCCAGTTTTGGGATTATTTTTTCCTTTAGAGACACTAAGAAAGATTGAGCAAGCAAGCAGATACAACCCACTGTTTAGTGTTCCTATCTGACTTCCATAAATACAGATCACATATAAGCCAAAATGAAATCAATGAAACAAACAAACACCCACCTCAAAAGCACCTTATCGTTTTACTATTGAACATATTTAATTAGTTAAACTCAGAACTCAGGGGAGGAGTAGAATGAGGCATATGGTTTCTGTTCCAAATAATTACTGGCATTCAGGATTCAGCGTATCTTTCATAAATTCAGGTTTCTCAGCACCTGTGAGGACAGAGTCAGAAAGCACTGATCAGCACACAAAGGCAGTGAGAAGCACGGCTTACTGCCCCTTCCTTTGGGGAGCACAGTTGCAAAGGGATTCTTTGCGATTCAGGGGAGAGAGCTGCTGCTGACATAGGCTGCGGGATGGCTCTGGCACCTTACACCGCTAGGTAATCCTCTCGCAGAGCCGTGAGCATTTGGAGATGCCCCGTGCCCCTGTGCCACACAGCAGCGCTCAATGGGCTGCCCTGGGAGAGCTGCAAAGGAATTCTTTCCAAATCCATCCCAGCACAACCCCTTCCCATGGAACTGAACTAACGTAGAGCAGTGTCTGAGTGGGGAAAGACGGGCAGCAGCGCCTGCTACGCACCTGGGCTTCTTCACCTTCTGAATCTTCCTGCCTTGTTTTGGTCTCCGTTTATTTTCTCCCTTCCTTCTTTTCTTCTCTTCATGTATTTCCCACGACTCTGCCCAGGCCGCTTTTCTCTTTCCTTTTCTTTTATTTCCATTTTCACAGGAGGACCCTGCAAGTCTTTCCATCCTACAGTGGGATTAGATGGATAAAATTAGGATCAACCCGAATTAGTTCTTCATCGAACCAAAGCTAACTCATTTTACCTTCTTCCTTCCAACAGGATCTTGGATCTTTCTGCTCCAAGCCGGGACTCTTCCGAGGTCTCTGCGGTGCTTGCAGGCAACGCGGCGGGTGCCTAAACAATGAATGTCAGTGTTAGCAGGTGGCAAGGGGCACCCTGGGGTAGTAAAGTGACAGACTGTCCCGTTGCTACTTCAACTCGCCAGAGCAGATCCCTTTGGCTGGTTTGCATTAGCCCTTCTACCAAGGGCCTGACTTTGGAAGACAATGTTCACAGGGGCGGGTGAGGCTGAGTTTGTTTGTGGGGGCATTCTGCAGGCTGCCTGAGGTCCCCGTCCAGGCAAGAAAAGGATTGCCAGCTGTGTTCTGCCAGAGTTTCTTCCACCCTCCCGAGACAGAGTCTGCAGATACCCCTCTGCTGCACCACTGCCTTCCGCGGCAGGAGGCTTTGCTTTTGAAATCTATACCTCTTCCTGAAGTGATGCCACCAGCGTGCCTGCTTCTGATGCTTTCTGGACGACGATTGGAGAGGCTGGTGTGTCCAGGGAAGCTTTGGGCTGGTGCTGCACAGCTGCTTTGCCTGCAGGGCCACGTTGCGCTTCCAAAGGCAGCTCTGGAGGGCAAAAGCACATGCAGCCAAGTGACTTCTTAGAAGTGGCCAGCGGCTAGAGCACAACCCAGCCAAAGCCCTGCCCCAGCTGTCTGCTCAGAGGGTGGCAGCCACCAGCCCCTCCTACCTGTGGATCTGCCCAAGGATGCAGTTTGTTCCTCAGTTGTGGAGGGACTGCAAATACCCTCTGTCTCCTCCCCAAAGATTTCACACTGGTGTTCGATGAGGAACTCCACCAGTGACTTCACCTGCACATGGAAAACCCCTGGTTTTGGCATGGTGCCTGAAAGTGCATTAAGCAGCCTTTCCCACTCCTGACCCTTCTGTCTGCACAGAAGGCTGTCACCGTGGGGCTGCTCTTCCCAGCAGCACTTGCTGGAGAAAGAGGGCAGCCAGAGACCTCGCAAGAGCCAAGCTCTTCTAGACTGGGAAGGCTGCAGCCGGCTTCTGAGCCCAGAGTACCTTTTTTGAAACCTCCACCATGGCCTCCAGTGAGAGCAGCTCCTCGTTGGTCGGGCTCAGCAGGTTTGGTCCAACGCAGATGGCCAGGTTGCTGTAGCTCATCCTGCTGGTGGCTGCATTGCGGCCAATGCGCTGGAGGAGAGTCAGCAGCCGTTCCAGGAGGAGGAGATTGGCGGCAGGCAACTTGCTGGCCACTCTGAGGGAACAGCAACACAAGCTTCATAGAATCATAGAATAACCAGGTTGGAAAAGACCCACCGGATCATCGTGTCCAACCATTCCTATCAAACACTAAGCCACGCTCCTTAGCACCTCGTCCACCCGTGCCTTAAAAACCTCCAGGGAAGGTGACTCAAATCCCTCCTGGGCAGCCTGATTTCTCCCAAGTCTATGCAGGGGAAGCTTCCCTGTCCATGCCCTTTGGCCCCAAACCCAAGCCCAGCCCAGAAACAGCTGCCAGCCAGAAAACACCGCTTTGGAAGGAGCCCGGCCCTTTGCAGGCTAGTCCCAGGCCTCCACAAAGTCACTGCTCAAAAGACAGGCTGCCGGCCACACTTACGCCTTGAGCCCTTCCACCTTCTCCCAATCGTTTGGCTTCTCCATGGCTCCCATCCAGTCGTCGTAGAGACTGCTGACGAGCAGCTTGCCAGGGATGCTTCGGAGGAAGTCCTACAATGGCAACGGCTCCAGGTGAGCCCTTGAAGAGTCCAGGAGAGCCAGGAGCTCTTCCCTGCTGCAGGTCAGAAGTGCTCACCTTCAAGATGCCCGCCAGCAGGTGCACAGGCTGGCTTCCCAGGTCAGCAGCCACACCGCGGTCCAGGGCCTCCCGCAGCTCCTGAAGCGACGACACGCACTCCACTCTCCGAAAGACGCCTTCTGTAGAAGGTCCACGTTGGAGCAGGATATCCAGGAGCTCCTGCAGGGTGCACACAAGAAGATTTGCTTGGCTGAAGAGCTGCCTTCTGACAGCGGTGGCCAGGGCGGCAGCTCTGCACAACCCCCGGCTCCCTCCCATGGCAAATACCCTGAGACCAGAAGCACCAGGCTCGGCTGAAGAGCCCGGTGGCCATGCTGGGAGCTCCTGGAGACACCCAGCACGGGTCAAGAGAAGGTGGAGGGAAGGCGAGGGACATTCTGGCCATGCTGGCTTACCTGGATGGGCTGGGGCAGCGTGCAGTCCTCCCCACAGAGGGCTGCCAGGGGCTGTGCAAAGAGCCCTCTGCTAGAGCCGGAGCCTGCCTGTCCTGGCTCCCGGGCAGCCGTTGGGCTCCGCCGCAGAGCAAAGGGCCAGGGCAGCCCCATCCTCTTCCTCCTGCTCCCTCCTGCTGCAAAGGGAAACAGAGAGAGAGCCATCAATGGGGACCGCCAGGACAGCGCTCCCGCGGGCAGCCCTGCTCTGCCCTGCCCTGACAGGGAGCAGGACGGGCTGGGAGCCGGGAGCTGAAAGCACGGCTTCTCCGCAATGCCTGCGCCTCAGAGGCTCCTGAGAGCCAGGGTGCTAGCAGGACAGCCTGAGCCAGCCCTCAGCCTGCCCTCCTCAAGGCAGCGGGCAGCAGCCCAGGCTCCGTGTCCTCAGAGAAGCACGTTCAGCAGCCACTCTCCAAATGTCGTCCTTCCTCGTCCGGCTGACATCTTCCCTTGGTGGTGACAAACCTGCACGACAACACTCAGGGGACAAGAGAGCAGAGCTAATGCCTGCTCAGCCCATCCTCCTGACTCCAAGGACGGAGCAGAGACAGGCACCACCTCGGGCACTCAGCAATGTCCCCTCTGCCCCTCCGTGCAAGGGACAGTCAACAAGGGAACGAGGGGACCCCGGCGGATCAGCACTCGCCTGCTGCAGAGCGATGGGGACCACCTTGCTCAAGGTGAAGGACAGCTGCAGCAGCATCCCGGCTTCTGCAGAAGAGCTACTTGCCCGAGGAAAGAAGGTCCTCCCCACCTTTCTTTCCAACACTCACCTGCTGGCTGGCAACGTCCCCCTCCATTGCCAGAAGGCACCGCTGGAGGCCCTTGCTTGCCGTCATCCTGCAAGAACCAGGTTGTGCTTAGAGAGCAGCCCTAGAGGAGAAAGAGCAAGCGGCCACCCAGGACCAGCAGCCTGAGGGTGGAAGGTATCCTCCCCGGCACAACCCGCCAGGCCGTGCCGGCATTCCCGCTGGCTCCCCAACCCCTCAGCTCCCCACGGGGCACCGAGGGACCCTCTCACAAAAGTTCCCCCCACTCCCCAGGGATCCCAGGCGCTCTAGCACAACAGCAGGAGGGTGAAAGGCAGCCTTTCTCACCATTGCCTGGGCCTCAAGTAGCTTCTCTAGGCTCCTGGCACGCACTGTCCTCCACTGGGCAAGAGAGAAGCAGTGGAAGAAGGGGAGAAGCAATGATCTCCTGCTTGGTGGAGGAGCAATGCTCAGGGACAGAGCTGAGGGGAGAGATACTCACAGCACGGCGGCAGCTCAGCTCCTTCTCCAGGACTTCGATGGAAGTCAGTCGCGTCACGCGGGCTTTCTTCTCCTCTTCTGATTGCCTGGGCACGGGGAAGGGATAGAAAGAGTGAACCCCGAGCCACCTCCTCTCTCTCCAGAGGAAGCGGTTGCAAACCTCCCCCACGTAACGCCCCAGCGCCAAGCAGAGAGCAGAGCTGCCTGCATCGCTCCTGCCTGCCAGGCAACCAGCCCTGCTTCCCCGCCTGCCTCTCTCTGTTGCAAACAGCGCAAGAAGAGACTTTGCATCCCTGAACGATCCCCGTCTGCCTCAAAGCTGCCGGCATCTGCAGGGACACCTGTCCCCACCTGGGGAGCTGTGTTCCCCCATGTGCCTTCGCATGCATGGTCCCCAGGCTTACCCCAGCAGTGTGTCCACCCAGAGCTCCTTCAGCGCCTGGGAGCTGCAGAAAGAGAGGAGAAGCAGCGTCAGACCCCACTGGCCCCCCGAGCCTGCAGGCAGAGGCAGGTGCCTGCAGAGCCCTGCCCATAGGCAAGGACACTGGAGCAGGAACAAGTCCCATGGGGCAGGACAGAGGCGTTGCCCAAGCTCTGCCTCCCTCTGTCCTGCCACAGGAGCTGCTCTGGACTGTCCCTGCTGGCAAGCAAAAGGGGACGGGGAGAAGAAGGAGTGAGAAATGTCTCCCATCCTTCTTGTTTCTTCTGCCTGTATGCCCACCCCACAAACCCAACGCAGCACACACGGCCTCCCTCCCTCCCTCTATCCTTCCCTCCCTCCCTCCTGCCCACCCTCCCTCCCTCCCTCTCTCCCTCCATCCTTCCCTCCCTCCCTCCTAACCACCGTCCCTCCCTCCCTCTCTCCCTCCATCCTTCCCCCCTCCCTCCATCATTCCCTCCCTCCATCCTTCCCTCCCTCCCTCTCTCCCTCTCTCCCTCTATCCTTCCCTCTCTCCCTCCATCCTTCCCTCCCTCCATCATTCCCTCCCTCCATCCTTCCCTCCCTCCCTCTCTCCCTCTCTCCCTCTATCCTTCCCTCCTTCCCTCCCTCTATCCCTCCCTCCATCATTCCATCATTCCCTCCCTCTATCCCTCTCTCCCTCCCTCTTTCCCTCCCTCTCTCCCTCCATTCTTGCCTCCCTCCCTCTCTCCCTCTTTCCCTCCATCCTATTTTCCCTTCCTCCCTCCCTCTCTCCCTCTTTCCCTCCCTCCATCTTTCCCTCCCTCCCTCCCTCCCTCCCTCCATCCTTCCCTCCTTCCCTCCTTCCATCCCTCTCTCCCTCCCTCTCTCCCTCCCTCCCTCTCTCCCTCCATCCTTCCTTTTCTCCCTCTCTCCCTCCCTCTCTCCCTCCATCCTTCCCTTTCTCCCTCTCTCCCTCCCTCTCTCCCTCCATCCTTCTCTCCCTCCCTCCTGCCCACCCTCCCTACCTCCCTCTCTCCCTCCATCCTTCCCTCCCTCCCTCCTAACCACCGTCCCTCCCTCCCTCTCTCCCTCCATCCTTCCCTCCCTCCCTCCCTCTCTCCCTCCATCCTTCCCTCCCTCCCTCTCTCCCTCTCTTTTTCTATCCTTCGCTCCCTCCCCCCATCATTCCCTCCCTCCATCCTTCCCTCCCTCCCTCTCTCCCTCTCTCCCTCTATCCTTCCCTCCCTCTCTCCCTCCATCATTCCATCATTCCCTCCCTCCCTCCTCTCTCCTTC
>JAUNZM010001491.1:0-12681 GCA_033459285.1 Clamator glandarius | reverse complement strand
TATTGCCCCCACCAGTAACCCCATTTGCCCCCTTATAGTCCTTCTATTGCCCCCCAGGAACCCCAATTGCCCCCTTATAGTCCTTCTATTGCCTCCCCGGAACCCCAATTGCCCCCCACCAGGAACCCCAATTGTCCCCCCCAGGAAACCCAATTACCCCCTTATAGTCCTTATATTGCCCCCCCGGACCCCAATTGCCCCCTTATAGTTCTTCTATTGCCCCCTTATAGTAGTTCTATTGCCCCCTCGGAACCCCAATTGCCTCCCCCCAGGAACCCCAATTGCCCCCTTATAGTACTTCTATTGCCCCCCCGGAACCCAAATCGCCTCCCTCCCCAGGAACCCCAATTGCCCCCCCCAGGAACCCCAATTACCCCCTTATAGTCCTTCTATTGCCTCCTCGGAACCCCAATTGCCTCCCCCCAGGAACCCCAATTGCCCCCCCAGGAACCCCAATTACCCCCTTATAGTCCTTCTATTGCCCCCCAGGACTCTCAATTACCCACCCCAGGAACCCCAATTGCCCCCTTATAGTCCTTCTATTGCCCCCCAGGAACCCCAATTGCCCACCCCAGGAACCCCAATTGCCCCCTTATCGTCCTTCTATTGCCCCCCAGGAACATCAGTTGCCCCCCCCAGGAACCCCAATTGCCCCCTTATCGTCCTTTTATTGCCCCACAGGACCCTCAATTGCCCCCACCCACGAACCCCAATTGCCCCCCCAAGAACCCCAAATAACCCCTTATAGTTCTTCTATTGCCCCCCCCGGACCCTCAATTGCCCCCTTCCAGGAACCACAATTGCCCCCCCCAGGAACCCCAATTGCCCCCTATGGTCCTTCTATTGCCCCCCCGGAACCCCAATTGCCCCCTTATAGTCCTTCTATTGCCCCCCCGGAACCCCAATTGCCCCCCCCAGGAACCCCAATTGCCCCCCCCAGGAACCCAGTTAACCCATTATAGTCCTTCTATTGCCCCCCAGGAGCTTCAATTGCCCCCCCCAGAAGCGCAATTGCCCCCTTATATTCCTGCTATTGCCCCACCGGACCCTCAATTGCCCCCCCCAGGAACTCCAATTGCCCCCTTATAGTCCTTATATTGCCCCCCCGGACCCTTAATTGCCCCCCCCGGAACCCCAATTGTCCCTTTATAGTCCTTCTATTGCCCCCCAGGACCCTCAATTGCCCCCCACAGGACACTCAATTGCCCCCCCCCGGAACCCCATTTGCCTAATTATAGTCCTTCTATTGCCCCACAGGAACCTCAATTGCCCCCCCAAGGAACACCAATTGCCCCCTTATAATCCTCCTATTGCCCCCCCGAAATCCAAATTGCCCCCTTATAGTCCTTCTATTGCCCCCCCGGAACCCCAATTGCCCCCTTATAGTCCTTCTATTGCCCCCCCGGAATCCCAATTGCCCCCCCCGGGAAACCCATTTGCCCCCTTATAGTCTTTCTATTGCCCCCCAGGACTCTCAATTGCCCCCCCCCCCCAGGAACCCCAATTGCCCCCTTATAGTCCTTCTATTGCCTCCCAGGATTCTCAATTGCCCCCCCCAGGAACCCCAATTACCCCCTTATAGTCCTTCAATTGCCCCCACAGGTACCCTAATTGCCCCCCCAAAGGTACCCCAATTACTCTCTTAGAGTCCTTAAATTGCCCCCACAGGTAACCTAATTGCCCCCCCAGGTACCCAAATTGCCCCCTTAGAGTCCTTCAGTTGCCCCCACAGGAACCCAAATTGCCCCTCCCCGGAACCCCAATTGCCCCCTTATAGTCTTTCTACTGCCCCAAAGGACCTTAAATTGTCCCCCCTGGAACCCCGATTGCCCCTCCCAGGAACACCAATTACCCCGTTATAATATTTCTATTGCCCCCCCAGGACCATAAATTGCCCCTCCCAGGAACCCCAATTGCCCCCTTATAGTCCTTCTAGTGCCCCCCCGGACCCTCAATTGCCCCCTTATAGTCCTTCTAGTGCCCCCCCGGACCCTCAATTGCCCCCTTATAGTCCTTCTAGTGCCCCCCCGGACCCCAATTGCCCCCCCCAGGAACCCCAATTCCCCTCTCCAGGAACCCCAATTGCCCCCATATAGTCCTTCTATTGCCACCCCGGAATCCCAATTGCCCCCTTATAGTCCTTCTATTGCCCCCCAGGAACCCCAATTTCCCCCTTATAGTCCTTCTATTGCCCCACAGGAACCCCAATTGCTCCCTTATAGTCCCTCTATTGCCCCCCAGGAAACCCAATTGCCCCATTATATTCCTTCTATTGCCCCCCCGGAACCCCAGTTGCCTCTATATAGTCCTTCTATTGCCCCCCATGAACCCCAATAACCCCCTTATAGTCCTTCTATTGCCCCCCCCGGACCCTCAATTGCCCCTCTCCAGGAACCCCAATTGCCCCCTTATTGTCCTTCTATTGCCCCCCCGGAACCCCAATTGCCCCCTTATAGTCCTTCTATTGCCCCCCAGGAACCCCAATTGCCCCCTTATAGTCCTTCTATTGCCCCCCAGGACCCTCAATTGACCCCCCCAGGAACCCCAATTACCCCCTCATAGTCCTTCGATTGCCCCCCCGGACCCTCAATTGCCCCCCTCAGGAATCCCAATTGCCCCCTTATAGTCCTTCAATTGCCCCACCACAGGAACCCCAATTGCCCCATTATAGTCCTTCTATTGCCCCACCGGAACCCCAATTGCCCCCTTATAGTCCTTCTATTGCCCCCCAGGAACCCCAATTGCCCCCTTATAGTCCTTCTATTTCCCCCCAGGACCCTCAATTGCCCCCCCCAGGAACCCCAATTACCCCCTCATAGTTCTTCTATTGCCCCCACAGGTACCCTAATTGCCCCCCCCAGGAACCCCAATTACCCCCTTATAGTCCTTCTATTGCCCCCACAGGTACCCTAATTGCCCCCTTATAGTCCTTCTCATGTCCTCAAGGACCCTCAATTGCCCCCCTCAGGAACCCCAATTGCCCCCTTATAGTCCTTCTATTCCCCTCCGGACCCTCAATTGCCCCCCTCAGGAATCCCAATTGCCCCCTTATAGTCCTTCTATTGCCCCACCCCAGGAACCCCAATTGCCCCCTTATAGTCCTTCTATTGCCCCCCAGGACCCACAATTGCCCCCACCAAGGAACCTATATTACCCCCTTTTAGTTCTTATATTGCCCCCCAGGAACCCCAATTGCCCCCTTTTAGTCCTTCTATTGCCCCCCAGGAACTCCAATTGCCCCCTATTAGTCCTTCTATTGCCCCCCAGGAACCCCAATTGCCCCATTATATTCCTTCTATTCCCCCCCAGGAGCCCCAATTGCCCCCTTATAGTCCTTCTATTGCCCCACAGGAACCCCAATTGCCCCCACCCAGGAACCCCAATTGCCCCCTTATAGTCCTTCTATTGCCCCACAGGAACCCCAGTTGCCCCATTATAGTCCTTCTATTGCCCCCCAGGAACCCCAATTACCCCCTTTTAGTCCTTCTATTGCCCCACAGGACCCTCAATTGACTCCCTCCCCAGGAACCGCAATTGCACCCCACAGGAACCCCAATTGCCCCCTTATGGTCCTTCTATCACCCCCACAGGAACCCCAATTGCCCCCCCCCGGAACCCCAGTTGCCCTCTTATAGTCCTTCTATTGCCCCCACCAGTAACCCCATTTGCCCCCTTATAGTCCTTCTATTGCCCCCCAGGAACCCCAATTGCCCCCTTATAGTTCTTCTATTGCCCCCTTATAGTAGTTCTATTGCCCCCTCGGAACCCCAATTGCCTCCCCCCAGGAACCCCAATTGCCCCCTTATAGTACTTCTATTGCCCCCCCGGAACCCAAATTGCCTCCCTCCCCAGGAACCCCAATTGCCCCCCCCAGGAAGCACAATTACCCCCTTATAGTCCTTCTATTGCCCCCCAGGACCCTCAATTGCCCCCCCCAGGAACCCCAATTGGCCCCTCCAGGAACCACAATTACCCACTTATAGTTATTCTATTGCCTACCAAGACCCTCAATTGCCCCCCTCAGGAATCCCAATTGCCACCTTATGGTCCTTCTATTGCCCCCCCGGACCATCAATTGCCCCACTCCAGGAACCCCAATTGCTCCCTTATAGTCCTTTTATTGCCCCCCCGGACCATCAATTGCCCCCCTCCAGGAACCCCAATTGCCCCCCCAGAAACCAGAATTGCCCCCTTATAGTCCTTCTATTGCCCCTCAGGACCCTCAATTGCCCCCCCTGGAACCACAATTGCCCCCTTATAGTCCTTCTATTGCCCCCCAGGAACCCCAATTACCCCCTTATATTCCCTCTATTGCCACCCAGGAACCCCAATTACCCCCTTATAGTCCTTCTCATGCCCCCAAGGACCCTCAATTGCCCCCCTCAGGAACCCCAATTGCCCCCTTATAGTCCTTCTATTGCCCCCCCGGACCCTCAATTGCCCCCCCAGGAACCTCAATTACCCCGTTATAGTCCTTCTATTGCCCCCCCGGACCCTCAATTGCCCCCCTCAGGAATCCCAATTGCCCCCTTATAGTCCTTCTATTGCCCCACCGGAACCCCAATTGCCCCCTTATAATCCTTCTATTGCCCCCCAGGACCCTCAATTGCCCTCCCCAGGAACCCCAATTACCCCCTCATAGTCCTTCTATTGCCCCCACAGGTACCCTAATTGCCCCCCCCAGGAACCCCAATTACCCCCTTATAGTCCTTCTATTGCCACCCAGGAACCCCAATTACCCCCTTATAGTCCTTCTCATGCCCCCAAGGACCCTCAATTGCCCCCCTCAGGAACCCCAACTGCCCCCTTATAGTCCTTCTATTGCCCCCCCGGACCCTCAATTGCCCCCCCCGGAACCTCAATTGCCCCCTTATAGTACTTCTATTGCCCCCCCGGACCCTCAATTGCCCCCATCAGGAATCCCAATTGCCCCCTTATAGTCCTTCTATTGCCCCACCACAGGAACCCCAATTGCCCCCTTATAGTCCTTCTATTGCCCCACCGGAACCCCAATTGCCCCCTTATAGTCCTTCTATTGCCCCCCAGGAACCCCAATTGCCCCCTTATAGTCCTTCTATTGCCCCCCAGGAAGCCCAATTGCCCCCTTATAGTCCTTCTATTTCCCCACAGGAACCCCAGTTGCCCCATTATAGTCCTTCCATTGCCCCCCAGGAACCCCAATTGCCCCCTCCCAGGAACCCCAATTGCCCCATTATAGTCCTTCTATTGCCTTCCCGGAACCCCAATTGCCCCACACCAGGAACCCCAATTGACACCCCAGGAACCCCAATTGCCCCCTTATAGTCCTTCTATTGCCCCCCCGGACCCCAATTGCCCCCTTATAGTCCTTCTATTGCCCCCCAGGACCCTCAATTGCCCCCACCAAGGAACCTCTATTACCCCCTTTTAGTCATTACCCCCTTTTAGTCCTTCTATTGCCCCCCAGGAACCCCAATTGCCCCCTTTTAGTTTTTCTATTGCCCCCCAGGAACCCAAATTGCCCCATTATATTCCTTCTATTGCCCCCCAGGAACCCCAATTGCCCCATTATAGTCTTTCTATTGCCCCACAAGAACCCCAGTTGCCCCATTATAGTCCTTCTATTGCCCCCCCCAGGAACACCAATTACCCCCTTTTAGTCCTTCTATTGCCCCACAGGACCCTCAATTGCCTCCCTCCCCAGGAACCGCAATTGCCCCCCCCAGGAACCCCAATTGCCCCCTTATGGTCCTTCTATCACCCCCACAGGAACCCCAATTGCCCCCCCCCCGGAACCCCAGTTGCCCTCTTATAGTCCTTCTATTGCCCCCCCCAGTAACCCCAATTGCCCCCTTATAGTCCTTCTATTGTCCCCCAGGAACCCCAATTACCCCCTTATAGTCCTTGTATTGCCCCCCCAGGACCCTCAATTGCTCTCCCCAGGAACCCAAATTGGCCCCTCCAGGAACCCCAATTACCCTATTATAGTTATTCTATTGCCCCCCCCGGACCCTCAATTGCCCCCCTCAGGAATCCCAATTGCCCCCTTATGGTCCTTCTATTGCCCCCCCCGGACCATCAATTGCCCCCCTCCAGGAACCCCAATTGCCCCCCCCGAAACCCCAATTGCCCCCTTATAGTCCTTCTATTGCCTCCCAGGACCCTCAATTGCCCCCCCTGGAACCCCAATTGCCCCCTTATAGTCCTTCTATTGCCCCCCAGGACCCTCAATTGCCCCCCCCAGGAACCACTATTGCCCCCTTATAGTCCTTCTATTCCCCCCAAGGACCCTCAATTGCCCCCCTCAGGAACCCAAATTGCACCTCCAGGAACCCCAATTACCCCCTTATAGTCCTTCTATTGCCCCCAAGGACCCTCAATTGCCCCCCTCAGGAACCCCAATTGCTCCCTTATAGTTCTTATATTGCCCCCCCGGACCATCAATTGCCCCCCTCCAGGAACCCCAATTGCCCCCCCCAGAAACCCCAATTGCCCCCTTATAGTCCTTCTATTGCCACCCAGGACCATCAATTGCCCCCCACAGGAACCCCCAATTGCCCCCTTATAGTCCTTCTATTGCCCGCCCGGACCCTCAATTGCCCTCCACAGGAATCCCAATTACCCCCTTAGAGTCCTTCAATTGCCCACACAGGTACCCTAATTCCCCCCCCCAGGAAATCAATTACCCCCTTATAGTCCTTCTATTGCTCCCCCGGACCCCAATTACCCCCCCAGGAACCTCAGTTCCCCCCCCCAGGAAATCTAATTGCCCCCTTATGGTCCTTCTATTGCCCCCCACAGGAACCCCAATTGCCCCCCCCAGGAACCCCAATTACCCCCTTATAGTCCTTCTACTGCCTCCTCGGAACCCCAATTGCCTCCCCCCAGGAACCCCAATTGCCCCCCCAGGAACCCCAATTACCCCCTTATAGTCCTTCTATTGCCCCCCAGGACTCTCAATTACCCACCCCAGGAACCCCAATTGCCCCCTTATAGTCCTTCTATTGCCCCCCAGGAACCCCAATTGCCCACCCCAGGAACCCCAATTGCCCCCTTATCGTCCTTCTATTGCCCCCCAGGAACATCAGTTGCCCCCCCCCAGGAACCCCAATTGCCCCCTTATCGTCCTTTTATTGCCCCCCCGGACCCTCAATTGCCCCCACCCACGAACCCCAATTGCCCCCCCAAGAACCCCAAATACCCCCTTATAGTTCTTCTATTGCCCCCCCCGGACCCTCAATTGCCCCCACTCACGAACCCCAATTGCCCCCCCAAGAACCCCAAATACCCCCTTATAGTTCTTCTATTGCCCCCCCCGGACCCTCAATTGCCCCCTTCCAGGAACCCCAATTGCCCCGCCCAGGAACCCCCAATTGCCCCCTTATGGTCCTTCTATTGCCCCCCCGGAACCCCAATTGCCCCCTTATAGTCCTTCTATTGCCCCCCCGGAACCCCAATTGCCCCCTTATAGTTCTTCTATTGCCCCCCCCGAACCACAAATGCCCCCCCCAGGAACCCCAATTGCCCCCCCCCAGGAACCCAGTTAACCCATTATAGTCCTTCTATTGCCCCCCAGGACCTTCAATTGCCCCCCCCAGAAGCGCAATTGCCAGCTTATATTCCTTCTATTGCCCCCCCGGAACCCCAATTGCCCCCCCCCATGAACCCCAATTGACCCCCCCCGGAACCCCAATTACCCCCTTATAGACCTTCTATTGCCCCCCAGGACTCTCAATTGTCCCCCCCAGGAACCCCAATTGCCCCCTTATAGTCCTTCTATTGCCCCCCCGGACCCTCAATTGCCCTCCACAGGAATCACAATTACCCCCTTAGAGTCCTTCAATTGCCCCCACAGGAACCCAAATTGCCCCTCCCCGGAACCCCAATTGCCCCCTTATAATATTTCTATTGCCCCCCAGGACCATAAATTGCCCCCCCCAGGAACCCCAATTGCCCACTTATAGTCCTTCTATTGCCCCCCAGGACCCTCAATTTCCCCCTTATATTCCTTCTATCGCCCCCCAGGAACCCCAATTGCCCCCTTATAGTCCTTCTAGTGCCCCCCCGGACCCTCAATTGCCCCCCTTATAGTCCTTCTATTCCCCCCCCCGGACCCTCAATTGCCCCCCCCAGGAACCCCTATTACCCCCTTATAGTCCTTCAATTGCCCCCACAGGTACCCTAATTCCCCTCCCCAGGTACGACAATTGCCCCCTTAGAGTCCTTCAATTGCCCCCACAGGAACCCAGATTGCCCCTCCCCGGAACCCCAATTGCCCCCTTATAGTCCTTCTAGAGCCCCAAAGGACCTTCAATTGCCCCCCTCAGGAACCCCAATTGCCCCCTTATAGTCCTTCTATTGCCCCCCAGGACCCTCAATTGCCCCCCACAGGAATCCCAATTTTCCCCCTTATTGTCCTTCAATTGCCCCCACAGGTACCCTAACTGCCCCCCTCAGGAACCCCAATTACCCCCATAGAGTCCTTCAATTGCCCCCACAGGAACCCAAATTGCCCCTCCCCGGAACCCCAATTGCCCCCTTATAGTCCTTCTACTGCCCCAAAGGACCTTCAATTGCCCCCCCTTGGACCCCGATTGCCCCTCCCAGGAACACCAATTACCCCGTTATAATATTTCTATTGCCCCCCAGGACCATAAATTGCCCCCCCCAGGAACCCCAATTGCCCACTTATAGTCCTTCTATTGCCCCCCAGGAACCCCAATTGCCCCCTTATAGTCCTTCATTGCCCCACAGGAACCCCAATTGCCCCCCTCAGGAACCCAAATTGCCCCCTTATAGTCTTTCTATTGCGCCCCCGGACCCCAATTGCCCCCCCCAGGAACCCCTATTATCCCCTTATAGTCCTTCTATACCCCCCCCCGACCCTCAATTGCCCCCCCTAGGAACCCCAATTCCCCTCCCCAGGAACCCCAATTGCCCTCTTATAGTCCTTCTATTGCCCCCCCAGAACCGCAATTGCCCCATTATAGTCCTTCTATTGCTTCCCCGGACCCCAATTACCCGCCCAGGAACCCCAGTTCCCTCCCCCAGGAACACCAATTGCCCCAGTATAGTCCTTTTATTGCCCCCTAGGACCCTCAATTGCCCCCCTCCAGGAACCCCAATTGCCCCCTTATAGTCCTTCTATTGCCCCCCCGGAACCCCAATAGCCACCCCCCAGGAACTCCAATTGCCCCCTTATAGTCCTTCTATTGCCCCCCAGGAACCCCAATTGCCCCCTTATATTCCTTCTATCGCGCCCCAGGAACCCCAATTGCCCCATTATAGTCCTTCTACTGCCCCCCCCGGAACCTCAATTTCCCCCCCAGGAACCCCAATTGCCCCCTTATAGTCCTTCTATTGCCCCCCCCAGGAACCCCAATTGCCCCCCCCCAGGAACCCTAATTGCCCCCTTATAGAAATTCAATCGCCCCCCAGGAACCTCAATTTCCCCCCCCAGGAACCCCAATTGCCCCCCTTATAATCCTTCTAGTGCCCCCCCGGACCCTCAATTGCCCCCCTCAGGAACCCAAATTGCCCCCTTATACTCCTTCTATTGCTGCCCCGGACCCTCAATTGCCCCCCACCAGGAACCCCAATTGCCCCTTTATATTCCTTCTATTGCCCCACAGGAACCCCAATTGCCCCCTTCTAGTCCCTCTATTGCACCCCAGGAACCCCAATTACCCCCTTTTAGTCCCTCTATTGCCCCCCAGGAACCCCAATTGCCCCATTATAGTCCTTCTATTGCCCCCCCGGAATCCCAAATGCCCCATTATAGTCCTTCTATTGCCCCCCAGGAACCCCAATTGCCCCCCTTATAGTCCTTCTATTGCCCCACAGGAATCCCAATTGCCCCCTTATAGTCCTTCTATTGCCCCCCCGGACCCTCAATTGCCCTCCACAGGAATCCCAATTACCCCCTTAGAGTCCTTCAATTGCCCCCACAGGTACCCTAATTGCCCCCCCCAGGAACCCCAATTACCCCCTTAGAGTCCTTCTATTGCCCCCCAAGGACCCTCAATTGCCCCCCCCCAGGAACACCTACTGCCCCCTTATAGTCCTTCCCCCCCAGGACCCTCAATTGCCCCCCCCAGGAACTCAATTACCCCATTATAGTCCTTCTATTGCTCCCCCGGACCCCAATTACCCCCCAGGAACCCCAGTTCCCCCCCCAGGAAACCTAATTGCCCCCTTATGGTCCTTCTATTGCCCCCCCCAGGACCCCAATTGCCCCCCCCAGGAACCCCAATTACGCCCTTATAGTCCTTCTATTGCCTCCCCGGAACCCCAATTGCCTCCCCCCGGGAACCCCAATTGCCCCCCCAGGAACCCCAATTTCCCACCCCAGGAACCCCAATTGCCCCCTTATCGTCCTTCTATTGCCCCCCAGGAACCTCAGTTGCCCCCCCCAGGAACCCCAATTGCCCCCTTATCGTCCTTTTATTGCCCCACAGGACCCTCAATTGCCCCCACCCACGAACCCCAATTGCCCCCCCAAGAACCCCAAATACCCCCTTATAGTTCTTCTATTGCCCCCCTCGGACCCTCAATTGCCCCCCTTCCAGGAACCCCAACTGCCCCCCCCCAGGAACCCCAATTGCCCCCTTATGGTCCTTCTATTGCCCCCCCCGGAACCCCAATTGCCCCCTTATAGTCCTTCTATTGCCCCCCCCGGAACCCCAATTGCCCCCTTATAGTTCTTCTATTGCCCCCCGCGAACCCCAAATGCCCCCCCCAGGAACCCCAATTGCCCCCCCCAGGAACCCAGTTAACCCATTATAGTCCTTCTATTGTCCCCCAGGACCTTCAATTGCCCCCTTATATTCCTTCTATTGCCCCCCCGGAACCCCAATTGCCCCCCCCAGGAACCCCAATTACCCCCTTATAATCCTTCTATTGCCACCCAGGAACCCCAATTGCCCCCTTATAGTCCTTCTCATGCCCCCAAGGACCCTCAATTGCCACCCTCAGGAACTCCAATTGCCGCCTTATATTCCTTCTATTGCCCCCCCGGAACCCCAATTGACCCCCCCCGGAACCCCAATTACCCCCCTATAGTCCTTCTATTGCCCCCCAGGACTCTCAATTGTCCCCCCCAGGAACCCCAGTTGCCCCCTTATAGTCCTTCTATTGCCCCCCCCGGACCCTCAATTGCCCTCCACAGGAATCACAATTACCCTCTTAGAGTCCTTCAATTGCCCCCACAGGTACCCTAATTGCCCGCCCCAGGAACCCCAATTACCCCCTTATAGTCCTTGTATTGCCCCCCCCAGGAACTCAATTACCCCCTTATAGTCCTTCTATTGCCTCCCCGGACCCCAATTGCCCCCCCCCAGGAACCCCAATTGCCCCCCCCCCCCGGAACCCCAATTGCCCCTTATAGTCCTTCTATTGCCCCCCAGGACTCTCAATTGCCCCCCCCAGGAACCCCAATTGCCCCCTTATAGTCCTTCTATTGCCCCCCAGGAACCCCATTTGTCCACCCCAGGAACCCCAATTGCCCCCTTATCGTCCTTTTATTGCCCCACAGGACCCTCAATTGCCCCCCCCCACAGGAACCCCAATTGCCCCCCCAAGAACCCCAAATACCCCCTTATAGTTCTTCTATTGCCCCCCCCCGGATTCTCAATTGCCCCCTTCCAGGAACCCTAATTGCCCCCCCGGAACCCCAATTGCCCCCTTATAGTCCTTCTATTGCCCCACCGGACCCTTAATTGCCCCCCCCAGGAACCTCAATTACCCCGTTATAGTCCTTCTATTGCCCCCCCGGACCCTCAATTGCCCCCCTCAGGAATCCCAATTGCCCCCTTATAGTCCTTCTATTGCCCCACCGGACCCTTAATTGCCCCCCCAGGAACCTCAATTACCCCGTTATAGTCCTTCTATTGCCCCCCCGGACCCTCAATTGCCCCCCTCAGGAATCCCAATTGCCCCCTTATAGTCCTTCTATTGCCCCACCGGAACCCCAATTGCCCCCTTATAGTCCTTCTATTGCCCCCCAGGAAACCCAATTGCCCCCTTATAGTCCTTCTATTGCCCCCCAGGAACACCAATTACCCCCTTATATTCCTTCTATTGCCCCCCAGGAACCCCAATTGCCCCCTTTTAGTCTTTCTATTGCCTCCCCGGAACCCCAATTGCCCCCCACCAGGAACCCCAATTGCCCCCCCCAGGAACCCCAATTGCCCCATTATAGTCCTTCTATTGCCCCCCCCGGACCACAATTGCCCCATTATAGTCCTTCTATTGCCCCCCAGGACCCTCAATTGCCCCCCCCAGGAACCTCAATTACCCCCTTATAGTCCTTCAATTGCCCCCACAGGTACCCTAATTGCCCCCCCAAAGGTACCCCAATTACTCTCTTAGAGTCCTTAAATTGCCCCCACAGGTACGCTAATTGCCCCCCAGGTACCCCAATTGCCCCCTTAGAGTCCTTCAATTGCCCCCCCTGGAACCCCGATTGCCCCTCCCAGGAACACCAATTACCCCGTTATAATATTTTATTGCCCCCCAGGACCATAAATTGCCCCTCCCAGGAAGCCCAATTGCCCCCTTATAGTCCTTCTATTGCCCCCGAGGACCCTCAATTTCCCCTTATAGCCCTTCTAGTGCCCCCCAGGAACCCCAATTGCCCCTTATAGTCCTTCTAGTGCCCCCCCTGGACCCTCAATTGCCCCCTTCAGGAACCCAAATTGCCCC